>JAMQGT020013400.1:0-64833 GCA_024447675.2 Pterophyllum scalare
TGATCCGCGCATCCACACCGAGCCCAAAGCGCTACGAGTGCCCCGACTGCGGGAAGTCCTTCAGAGTGTCCACAGCGCTCATCTGCCACCGCCGCATCCACACCAAGGAGAAGCCATTCGCCTGCCAGCAGTGCAGCAAGCGCTTCTCTTCCAAGTTCCAACCTGAGGCACCACACGACGGCGCACTGGAAGAGCCCGCCGCTGTCCAGAGGGCGGCCTTCCGCCTTCCTCGCCGTGTTCCTCCAGACCTCTCTGAACATTCAGTTTCACGATCTCTCCTGTGAGCTCGGTCTGGACCTGCAGGACCAACCTAAAAAAACCCAGACCACATCATCTCCTCCAAGTACCTGACTGTGAAGTCTTAATCTCAGCTGAATCCTTCAGGCATAAAAATCCTGAACCAAGAGATCCACATTCAGGAAAATTTCCCCCAAATTCAAAGCTGCTTAGTTTTTGATGTAACAGTTTTAGGTCTTCAGACATCAGCTGCTTTCACTACCAAAGGGTTAATCAGCAGAGCATCCTGTATCTGCTGAGTTGCAGGCTGCTATCACCTCATTACTTTAACGGAGAGGTTGGTGGTCATTTATTGGTCATGGGGTTCCAGTTCCCATGCGAGACTTTTGGTTTTATTTCAGATTTTCTGTCTTCGTTCAGGCACCAAAGGCCACCCTGGTCAGGCTCGAGGCATGGGATCGAAGGATTAGGGGTTAAATTGGTTTGACAAAACTGAGCACAGTCTCCTGTAGTGGATGGACAGTGTGATTTGCTCAGTCTGAAGCATAGACGGTGACGTGATGATGACCATCTAATACTCTGATAACATCTGAAGTGGATGAGTTTCAGCAGCGCCCTGCAGTTTGTGAAGTTCTCTAGCCAAGTTAGAGGGCAACGCTTCCGTCTCTGACCTTTGCCATTCAATCGATAATAAATTTAAAGTGCAACTTAAGTTAGAGTTCATTTCTTTATTCTGAGTAATCTTTATATTTTATCCCACTCTAGATAAAATATGGATGTAGCCTCAGTGATATCCATTGGTTTCTGGACATTTTGAAACCTTGGTGACAGCATTTCAGTTTTTGGAGCCAGAAGTGACCATATTTGGACAAGAGTCAGCTCGATTATCACAGACTGTGTGGGAGCATCAGCAGCTTGATTATTCCTTCTCCTTCTTTTTTTTTTGTGTTTGTGTGTGTGCGTGTGCGGTTGCTTGTTGCATTGTAGTGCTGCCTTTGTAATGCAATTGTCTGACCAATAATACGGCTGCTGATGCTCCCACACAGTCTGTGATAATCAAGCTGACTCTTGTCCAAATATGGTCACTTCTGGCTCCAAAAACTGAAATGCTATCACCAAGGTTTCAAAATGTCCAGAAACCAATGGATATCACTGAGGCTACATCCATATTTTATGTAGAGTGGGATAAAATATAAAGATTACTCAGAATAAAGAAATGAACTCTAACTTAAGTTGCACTTTAAATTTATTATGATTGAATAGCAAAGGTCGAACGGAAGCATTGCCCTCTAACTTGGCTGAGAACTTCACAAACTGCAGGGCGCTGCTGAAACTCATCCACTTCAGATGTTATCAGAGTATTAAATGGTCATCATCACGTCATGTTTATGCTTCAGACTGAGCAAATCACACTGTCCATCCACTACAGGAGACTGTGTCAGTTTTGTCAAACCAATTTAACCCCAACCTCGATCCCGTCCTCAACCTAACCGGGTGGTTTTGGTGCCTAAACGAGACAAAATCTGAAATAAAACCAAAAGTCTCACATGGGACTGGAACCCCATGACCAATAAATGACCACCAACCTCTCCATTAAAGTAATGAGGTGATAGCAGCCTGCAACTAGCAGATACAGGATCTCTGCTAATTAACCCTTTGGTAGTGAAAACAGCTGATAATGTTTGAAGACCTAAAACTGTTACATCAAAAACTAAGCACTTTGAATTTGGGGAAATTTTCCTGAATGTGGATCTCTTGGTTCAGATTTATGCCTGAAGGATTCAGCTGAGATTAAATTTCACAGTCAGGTACTTGGAGGAGATGATGTGGTCTGGGTTTTTTTAGGTTGGTCCTGCAGGTCCAGACCGAGCTCACAGGAGAATCGTGAAACTGAATGTTCAGAAAGGTCTGGAGGAAACGGCGAGGAAGGCGGAAGGCCGCCCTCTGGACAGCGGCGGGCTCTTCCAGTGCACCTTCATGTGGTGCCTCAGGTTGGACTTGGAAGAGAAGCGCTTGCTGCACTGCTGGCAGGAGAATGGCTTCTCCTTGGTGTGGATGCGGCGGTGGCAGATGAGCGCTGTGGACACTCTGAAGGACTTCCCGCAGTCGGGGCACTGGTAGCGTTTGGGCTCGGTGTGGATGCGCCGGTGGTTCTTGAGGGACATGAGGTTGGGGAACTCTTTCTGGCATGAGCTGCAGAAGTAGGTCCCGGTCTTGTGGCTGTTCTTGTGGTTGAGCAGGGAGCTCGCGTGGCGGTACGAGCGGCCGCACTGACCGCAGACGAAGCTCCTGGAGCTGCTGCTCGAAACCACCGGACTCAGATCTGGGAGGAGAGAAACACGAAGGCTTCAGTTCAGGGTAACCCACAGAGCGGGCGTCTGTCGGCTCAAAAGCTCACTGTCAGATCAGCCAATCACAGAGTCAGAAATTAATGCTGTGACTCCAGTGAGAGCTGAGCTGGACTTTCAAACAGGAAAAGTTAGAAACCACCCAGGTGTCTCAGACCCCCAGTGGCCACAACTTTTCTCCATGACTTCTCTCTGGATGCAAGTCTGTCATTTATCTCATTTTAAACCAGACTTTACAAAGTTTGGGATGTCTTAGTTAACGAAACGATTCAGCTTCATGTGTTAACGTTCTGATTTTAATTCACATAAAACCGATGAGAAACATGTTACAGTGATTTACACCTCTGTGTTAAACCTACACTGTCACCTGGCGCCTGCGATTGGCCCGTTGAGTACCTGCCGTTAGTATCAGTACCCTGAGAACCAGGTTTCTTGCTAGTGGTTAATTGCCCGGCGCTGCACTAGCGTACCGTCACGACGGGCTGAGGATTTTAACTGTTAGCTATCAGAATGGAGTGCTGTCACCACAATTTGGTAGTGGGCGTGGCCATTAATGCTAGCAAGTGGTCATCGGGGACTAGAACCCCAATCATGTGCGGTTGGTTTGGACTCTGGCCGTCATGAGACTGTTAATCACAGGGTTAGTCATTAAAACATTCATTATGGTAACAGCGTTTCCATAGATTTAATGACTTACTTACATCATAATTTCTGAGATAAAAGCTGCAACTTTTCTCCTTTGATATTTTATTCTGAACAGCAAAGTACTGTCTGCATCTCAGTGAGGGGAAAGTTAACAGAAATCATAAGAAGATGTTCGGTTTGTTTCTGCTTCCTGGTTACGTTTAGGCACCAAAAACATCTTAGTTCGGTTTGGGACAGGATGCTGGTCTAGGCTGGAGTGTGATGGTAAGGAGTCCTCAGAACACCGAACTCGGGACAGCAAAAGGTTTAAGGTGTGATTAACCTGTGTGGGGGTGCAGAGTGGGCTCGTGTTAACAATCCTTTCAAATTAAGCTTCGTCACCCGAGGTCTTCAAGGTCAACTTCAGGATTTTTGGGTCAAAAATGTTAGAAAGTCTGATTCTGTGTGCGTGTGTGTGGAGGTTTGATGCTTCTTGTTGTCGATCGTCACACTCTTTGTATACGATACGAGAGCAAAAACTAAGTGAAAGGATATTAAAAACTGTTGGTCCGTGCGTTGGACCACAGGCTGCAGACCTTCAAAGAGCCGTTTGTGCTGTTACACCTGATCAGAGCTCCTGAACTCTGCCCGCAGAAACTCGCTCCACATTCAGATTAGCAACAACACTCCAACACTGTGGGAACTCATGGGAACAACAATGCCTGTGCAACTGCAGGATGGGAATGGGAAATAGATTCTCATGGTCAATCACCTGCTGTTCACCTGACACCAGCCAATGGGCAGAGGGTATTCGTTTGCTGGCCACAGAGCAGGAAGTGTGTGTACAAGGTGGGAAAGTGATATTAATAATGTTGTTCATCCTTTTTTGATGGTCTTTTTTAAAGGATCCCCACCATATTATTCATATGGCTGCTGAGGGTGCTACAGAAACACAGAGCAGTCCACACAGCGCCCCCTATGTGAGACAAACTGGTTCAGACTAATGATCTCACGTATTGCACCTTTAACGATCAGCAGCAGCGTTTAGTGATCATCCTCACAAACCGAACTCTGACAGACGGTCAGACGGTTCAGCAGCCACGCCTCACATTTCCACCACCTTTCCTACACACAGCTGATGTAGCATTTAAAGGTGTTTCCATTGTGTGTGTGTGTCTGTGTGTCAGAGTTAACTGGTTTGATTTTCCACCTCATTAAATGTGACCTAAGTATAAAAATCCCAGATTAAACCGAATCCATCAGATTAAATTTGTTTGGCATCAGGCGTATGGAGGACCAACAATGACTCAATTTCTAATCTCTGAAGACTGAAAATATACCACAACACTGACTCCACACTCTTTCAAATTTAGATTTGTTTTTAAATTAACGTTTTCCTATTCAGTGTCTAAATTTCTACTTTATTTCTGCATCCACCTCTCTGTTTTCATACGCCGTTCCCTAAAAACATGTTTTTCATATTTATTTCCTTAAACATCTGGAACGCCGTCACAGATCTTTGGCTCTACATTCAGGTTTCATGTATCATTTATCTTGTTCGTGTATTGCAGTACTTCTACCTTTGCTTTACTTTATACGTATCAATTAAAGTTCCTAAGTTCATCATAAAGCTGGATGAGCAGAAGTGGAATGAGCCACTTCAAATCCCTTCTTCATGATTTTACACAAAGGAAGATGGAGGGGTGGGGGGGGGCAGATAAAGATGCTCTTAAAAGCCTTCAGACCCTCTGACCATCTCCAGAAAAGGTGATTTTGCAGCGCTCTGATTGGTCAGCAGGAGATGAATATAACTCCTGCCTCAGAGTTTGGGCCTCTCTGCGGGGCCTCTCACTGGGCCGGTTCCGGCCCGCGGGCCGCGTGTTTGACACCCCCGTCTGCAGGGAGGCTGAAGGACGAGGACAGAGTGAAAACACCGAGCTTCACTGTGTTTTTCAGCTATTTATTTTCAGTACTCAGCAGTAAGGGTTATAGTATATGGACAAGATTTTCTGTTACGAAATGAATTATCAAAACATAGTTTATAAAAGTGTATAGTAAGCATTACATATATATGCATGGAAACCAAAGTTAGAACCTCAAACAAAACCAAAAAAGGGGGTGGGGGGTTATAGTTGTTCCAAACCAATCCTCTTCTTCTTCTTCTCTACAAACTAGTTGAAATGCAGGCGGGGACGTGTCCAAACAGAAGAGCAGGCGTGGTGAGAAACCAAAATAGAGAATGGACATTTATTACTTCTGTGTTCTAGATCACACGGACTCCTACAGCACTTGACGGTCACTGCACGGCTTCACTTTTTATCTTTTCTTTTTTAAAACTAGCACCAGTGCTCCTGAAAACGCTGACATACACACACACACACACACACACACACACACACGCTTCCCAAACAATTAAATAAAAAGGAACAAAACACCAATAAATACAGGAGGTTACCATAAAGAGGAACAGAAAGGTCGGCGAGCGCACCGAGGCGCCCCTTCAGTCCGATTTGATGAAGAGGAGGAGGCGGGGGAGAAGATAAATATGGAAGAAGTGAGGGATGAAGGAGCGTCACAACATCACTCGTGAGAGAAGGCAAGAAGAGCGTCTCTGGTGTGTTTCAGGTCCTCAGTGGAGTCCACAGAGAGGGGCATCATGGGTAAAAGGAGGGGAGGGGTTGTTTACATCAACACAGCTCTAAACTCACATCCTAAACACTAGCGCTGTCCATTACAAGTGTTAATAATAAGAATAATAATCATATAAATAAATGCATTACTACATGATCTGTCATCTTTTTTCCTTCTTGCAGAAACATCGAGTACATACAGAGTCGCTCGCCTCCCGCCGCTCACACCTCGCCTTTTCCTCTTGTTTTCCAAGTCAGTGTGATCAGGGCTTGGGGGGGGGGGGCACTTCCTGTTCACACATGTGGACATAAAGAGCGAGAACAGTCCCAGACGGAGCTGCTGGGTTTCAGTTAAAGTTGTAGGATTTGGTTTGTTTGTATGGAGCATTTCCACTTCCTGTTAAGTCTGCAGCTTCCGGGTTTAAAGGGTGAAGCCAGCACAGGTGTGCCTTAACCCTGCGTTCTATAGAATGACCACCAGGAGGAGACACGTGGTTACAAAAAGACTTCCAGTGCGGTACAAAGAAAACGCCCCTCTGTAAACGCTTTCTCGGTTGCAGCACGGGCTCAGAGGGCGATGGCGCAAACGCCCGTTTCAAGGCTTCACACACCAACAGGTGACATCACACCAGCTACACCCATCATTCACAGGCGTGAATGTTCACCTCAAATAAGACTGAGTACGCCTCGTGGCGCTGGGACATCAGTAATACTCAGACAGGTATTTTACTATACAACCTGTGAAACATCTAAAAATAGAACTAAATCTACTGTCTTCTATTAAAAACATGCCGAACACCTCCAGGAGAAAAATGTTCTTTAGAGCCTCATTTATTCAGGAGGAGCTCGAGAGCGCCCCCTATGAAATAGGAAGTCCACAAAGGGGGAGTTCTCGATTAAATCTTTCTGGGTTCGTTAAGTGTAGTTTAAAATAGATATATATATAAATATTCTTTGCAGGGACTGAGACGGAGCCGACCGCATGATTTAGCTCGAGTCTGGAGCTGCTGGACACTTAGGATTTATAACCCAAGACGAAACGAAAGCTCGACGTGCAGAAGAACAATGCTTTTATCGCCATCATCTAGTTTAAGAGATTTTTAACCTCAGTCATATTCCCCTCTCCAAAAAAGGGTTAAATTTTAAAAAAGCATCTAAACTCTGGACTCTGCTGGTGTGTTCGGACTGAAGCCTGAGGCAAACAGGGAAAATAAACATTCGCTTCATGCTGTGTAATAAAAGCCAATCATGCGGCGGCGACTCTTGATCTGATTATCAGCTGATTAGCTGATAATCAGACCAAGAGTCGCCGCCGCATGATTCAACCTTCACTGTACTCCCAGACGGGACAGAAGGAGCAGGAGCCGCCATGCTGCCGCTCGCTGTTGGTGGGTTGTAAATATTTGTGGGTTGTAAAATGGTCCAGCAGTCACATTCATGTGAGAATGTTTGGTTCGTGTCTCCGCGTTAGCTTTAACGTGCTCACAAACACAGCAGGTGCTACAGGAAGTCTTACAAACTGACCGCGCCTTCAGTCAAACTTTCGGGAGAAAGACGACGCTCAGAAACACACTTTTAAACCACGGCGGTCTCTCAGCTCCGAGTCCACACATGTGAACAAGAAGTCAGGAAGTGGTCACTGCTGCAACACACAAGGAGACATGCGCACAGACGCACACACACACACATTTAAAGCAGCCCCACTGAGTCCAAAGTGTCCATCTTCAGTCCTAAAAGTTCCCACAAGTCATTGCTGCCTCCGGGCAAAAGCATTAAGGTACAAAACACAAATCCGGCCTGCACGCTGGTGATCAAAACAGTTCGTTCAGACCGGATTAAAAACACTGTGACGAAGGCCACGAGAAGAAAACAGGATGGACCAATCAGACTCCCTCACGCTGTCATGTGGGCACTCAGAGCCCCAAACAGTCGCCACCATGAGACCCCAAAAGTCTTTAAGAAGCAGTCTGGGTGCAGCTCGACGGCTGCGGCCAAGTGGGGCACCAGTCCACGGCGAGAAAACATCACAAGGCAACATACAGCAGGGAGTCAGTCCAGTCGGCCTATCAGTCAGCGTGTGGGGTAGCACAGTGCTCTACGAGGGAGTGTGTGTGTGCGTTTGTGTGTGTGCACGAGTGTGTGTGGCATCACGTCATCATGCAGTCTGTCCTCCACACACACCACAGCCACACATGGACAATGAGGAAGGAGGAAGGTTACGCTACGTTTTGGCACCTCCACAAACCTCGGCATGTGACCCCCGCCCCCCCACTAACACCATCATCATCATCATCATCATCATCACCACCATCTCCCCCCACCCTCATCCCGTAGCTTATATGAAGGGGCCGCCGGGCATACCCAGGAAGTTGGGCGCGCCCATGGACATGGGAGGAGGCGCCGTGGAGCCGCTCCAGTGCACCTTCATGTGGTGCCTCAGGTTGGACTTTGAAGAGAAGCGCTTGTCGCACTGCTGGCAGGAGAACGGCTTCTCCTTGGTGTGGATGCGGCGGTGGCAGATGAGTTGGGTAGATACTCTGAAGGACTTCCCGCAGTCGGGGCACTGGTAGCGTTTGGGCTCGGTGTGGATGCGCCGGTGGTTCTTGAGGGACATGAGGTTGGGGAACTCTTTCTGGCATGAGTTGCAGAAGAAGGTCCCGGTCTTGTGGCTGTTCTTGTGGTTGAGCAGGGAGCTGGCATGGCGGTACGAGCGGCCGCATTGGTCACAGACGTGGGACTTGATGACCTCACGGTTTCCTCCTTGGCTACGGGCTTTGGCCATGCCGCCAGGATTGAGTCCTTGCTCTTGCATCAAGGTGAGGTCCAGGCCTGACCCCCAGCCCAGCTCCTGGGAGCCCCCTGGGCGGGGCTGCTGGGGTCTGGGCTGGCGGGGTTGTGGCGCCTGGCCATGAGTGATCTCCATGTGGAGCCTGAAGCTGGCCTGCGTGGGAAAGGCTCGCTGGCAGGACCGACAGGTCAGCTCCCGCTGTTTCTGGTGTACACGCCGGTGGTTGTAGAGCTGGGAGGAAACTCGAAAGGCCTTCCCGCAGTCGTGGCATCGGTGACGCCGCGTTTCAGAGTGGATACGGCGATGGTTCTTCAGGGCAAGGAGGTTGGAGTAGGTCTTGAGGCACACGGCGCAGTGGTAGATGCCGACAGTGTGGGTGTTCTTGTGGTTGAGGAGGGAGCTGGCGTGGCGGTAGGAACGGCCGCACTGATCACATCTGTGCAGGGACAAACAAAGAGGAGGGGAGTGGGGGTGGGAGCAGAGGAGGGGAAAAAAGGGAGATTAGCAACGGAACATGGACGTCCTATTTCACTGTTCTAGCCAAATTCATCTGGTTACCACTTTTTCTGGAGAAGCATTTTTAAATATTTTAACTAGTCATCATTTAAGATGTTGCACATACAGGTATATGATCTGAAATCCGGCTCAAAGCTTTCAAAGAAGACTACAAAGTGGTGTACCATTCATGATTTCTACACAGGCCACAGGGGGGAGGACTGCTGGGTGGGTGGGTGGGGGAGGGAGGGAGGGACATGGGAGAAACTATGGACAAAAAAGTGTAGGGAACTGGGAGGTATCTGCTGCTCCCTGCACTGCACAAATCAAACGACTTCGTTCACAACTGGACCTTCTGTCCCAGCCATCTTTGGATACTGAATGTAGTGATGAGAAATCCATCAAACATGCCCAAACAACCTCTACCGTGTATCAAGAGTCCTGTAGGTGCTAAGAGTGGTGACCTGTGGACATGTGCAGTGCAGCTAGCTCCAAATACTTCCTAATCTTCCCTTTCAAACATCAAAATGCAAAAGCCCCATCACATAACTGTGGTTTCTAATCTGATAACTAGCCAGTATCAAAACAAACACAAAGACTGCAATCAAAATCAGAACAGGATCAAGGAACACACATCAACACTTCAATATGCTGCAAACAAAATACTACTTATAGAGTTCTGAGAAAACAAAGCATGTAAACAGTACATCTGAATATGACATGTTTGACTGAAGCTAGCCTAAAAGTGTGTGATATATGCTAACTGTAAGCAAACGGGGTTGACTTATCTGGTCTCTCCACTAATTCAATTTGTCCAAACTTCAGAAAAATCCGAATTCCGGCACGCGTATGGTCCCAAGGAAGCCGGATTGGAGATCATATACCTGTAATAGACATGTAGAGACCTAAATTTATCTTCACTATTTGTTTGTTTCAACTTCGAAGAATCACAAACAACTGACGAGAACTCACGTGTACCGACACTCTTCGCCCTCTCCCGTGGGTGCAGTGGCCTTCCTCCTGACTTCCATGCCTACCTGGTTGTCCCCGCAGCGGTGCCTGGCCAGACCGGACCTCCCCTGGAAACTCTTCCCACAGGTGGGGCAGCCAAAAGGGGTGGCGCCTTCCTCGTGCACTTTCTGATGGTTGCGGAGGAACCTGGCCAGCCGGAAGGCTTTCCCACATGTGTGGCAGATGTGCTTCTTCCGCTGCGTGTGGATGCGCATGTGGTTGCGTAGCGCCATGTAGTTGGTGTAGGGCTTGTCGCAGAAGTTGCACCTAAAGTTTCCGGTTTTGTGGGTGTGCTTGTGGTTCAGCAGGGAGCTGGCGTGTTTGTAGGCGCAGCTGCATAGGTCGCAGGCATACGGCCTCTCGTCAGAGTCCATGTCCACAGAGCTCTTCTCAGTGCTTATGGTGGTGGAGGTGTTGGTGGAGGAGGACGAAGGCAGGTGCTGGGCCGGGCAGTCATGAGCTGCAAGCTCATCGGCCGTGGCAAAGCCTTCACAGCAGCCGTCACACTCAAAATCCATCTGGGCACCGGGGCCTTGCGGACCTTTGCACAGTCCGGCTGTAGTGTGGGTAGCGAGCTGCCTTTGGGTGCGGAAGCCCTTGCCGCACTCTTGGCAGTTGTGCTTCTTCTGGGCAAAGTGGAGACGGAGGTGGTTTTTCATTGCCAGCCTGTTGGGGTATGTAGAGTTGCAAACATTGCAGTGGTACTCTCCAATTTTGTGAAGATTCTTGTGATTGGCCAGGCTGCCCGCATGGCGGTAGGTCTTACCACATTCTTCACAGGCAAAAGGCCGCCGTGCACTTTCTGCAGGGTCAAACTTCTGGGGCCTGGAAGTGCCAGCTGATGAATAGGGTTTTTTGAACCCTTGGTGGCTGTATTTGACCCCCATCACGTGGCCCTTCGATGGCTCTCCTCTCATAGACTGCATTTGAGATGGGTCAGGCTGCTGGAAGCGGGAACCGTTTGGGCCAGTTCGAACGAGGCCTTTGGCTCGGTGTTCTTCGTGGAGACGGAGATGGTTGATCAGCTGCTTTTGGATCTTGAAGGCTTTGCCACATTCTTCACACTTGTGCCTGTAGCAGAAATGGGCATAGGTGAAGAACAAAAACAATATAATCTTTTTAAATACATTTCAAAAGCAATGTGACCCTTTGTGGAGATTTCAAGTATGGCCTAAGTCAGATTTCTAGTAAGGTTAGCAGTCCTCCTAAAACTGCTTCATTTGACAACAAACCAACTGTACTCAAGTCAAAGTTTAAAATCAAGGAAAAATTTCTTCAGAAACCTTACTAACATTAGACCTCCACACTGGCTTACATAAAATAAAATAAAATAAAATAAAATAAAATAAAATAAAATAAAATAAAATAAAATAAAATAAAATAAAATAAAATAAAATAAAATAAAATAAAAACATGACACCAGTTTGATGGAAGTGTCATCTTTGGTAGGGCTGGGCGATATGGACCAAAAATGACTGATATTTTTTAGTTGAATGACGATATATGATATATATCTCAACATTTTTTTTCTTCCCAAAGGTATAAACAAAAAGGCACTTCTGAGTCAAAGCTACATGTCCCAAATGTCACACAGGAACTTTATTAACATTCAGCTGTAGATATACATGAGAAATCAAAAATAAAATAAACTATTGGCATATTTAAATAATAATGCTCCTCAAATAAATGAATGGTTTTTTCCTCCATAACAGAAGACTCACAGCTGTGCTATTAAAATGTAAACAGAAAAGATCCAGAACATAAACAGCAAAAGGCTGACTGATTCTTTAAAAAGTCAGTCTGCAGTGAAGTAGACTTCACCAAAGTGCTTCCTCCTGTGTGTACTCCTGTACACCCAGTGCTCTGTGCAAATAACAAAACACGTAAACAGCCTGAATGAACAAACTTCCATCCTTCAGTCCACAGCATTCTGGCTAGCACAGTAAATCCAGACACATGCGCCGACGTATCATAGCAAACAGGCCCACCCGCTCAATGCGACATGTATGTATTCGCTGGATGCATCACGATAGGAAAAATACCCACTTCCACTATTAAGGTCGCGTGACTTGCAGTACAAGCCAACAGCCAGGTACACTTGGGATTCCGGGCGATGCCAAAGTGTACGAACGGATGCAGTACAAAGGCTGTATGTACACAAAACACGGCGACAGCTGAGAATTTTGGGTTTCCAAAACTTTCCAAAGTTACCAGAAAAAGTTGCTGAATTTGTCGCTAGTTGCTTTTTGGAAAAAAAAAAAGTTTATAGGAGGTCTGAAAAGCCGCTAAATCTAGCAACAAAGTTGCTAAGTTGGCAACACTGCCATGCTATAACTTCATGCATGATTTACGGGTGAAGTGGTGAGAGGAAAGAGGTGGGGCAGTGTGAAACTGGGAGAAGAGAAAGGTGAACTGGTGGAGGTACAAGTATGATTGTAACATGACATAAGACCATATCAATATAAACAACACTGTCTCATATCACATATGAAAATATATCGATATTTCTTAAAAACTCAATATATCACCCAGCCCTAATTTTTAGGTATGAACTTTATTAGCCAAGTGATCGAGTAGTTATAATGTGTCACAACACCCAAACTGGCAAAGGCTTCGGTACCTATAATAACTGCAAATTAGTTAAAAATTTTTTATAGTAAAAATAGATTAAATGTTCATATTCTCATTTCACTTATATATGGTTTTGACCTCCAGTAGTGACTACCACTGTTCCTAAGTTTATTAACTGTGCTTTTAATTTAATTTTAACTATCCAGCATTTGTCCAAAGACATTTAAAAATGCCAGAAGGCCTACCTCTTTAGGTCAAAGTGGGTCCTTTGGTGATTCTTGAGTGCCAGAAGGTTGTAGTAGCGTTTTTGGCACACCAGACAGCGGAAAACACCAGTCTTGTGGGACTTTTTGTGGTTAAGGAGCGAGCACGGTGTGTCTGTACCCTCGTCCACATTGGTCGCACTTGTGGGGTTTGTCGCTTTGGTCAACCATTGGCCTACGTCCGTCAGAGCCGACGTCACAGCTTCTTCCGGCAACACCTCCACCAACACCATCTCCTCCAGACATCCCTTTGGCTCCATTTAAGCCCGGCTTGTTCATCGAGTTGGCTCGATTCTTTCCAGGGCACAGGTGGGTGATCAGGTGGTGGCGGTCGGCAAAAAACATGCCACAGTCGACACAAATGTGGTTGCGGCCGTCCATCTTTTCGTTGCCATTGGCTGAACTGCCTCCAATACCTTGTTGCTGACCATCTGGCCTTTGGGGGCCATGGATTAACTGGTGATTCAGTAGGTCCTGCTTTCTAGCGAAAGTCTGGCCACATGTCGAGCAGATCATCCTCCAGTCCTGCTGCAGGTTGGAAGGACCTGGCCCTGTGGGGTTGTTGGCATGGCTACGCAGGTGGCTCCTGAGGGCTCTGAGACTAGCGTAGTGATTGCCACACACTGAGCACTGATACACTTCTCCATCATCATCATCATCTTTGTCATTGCTCCCCATTCTCTTGCCTCCGCTCTGTGGGTACGGTCGTTGACTGCTGCCTTCTTTCAGGCTGCTGGAGCTACCGGCAGGCAGTGAGGTTCCACTGGAGCCGTGGTAGTTCATGCTCCCCATAAAACCATTGGACATGTTGCCCTGCTGCTGCTGGCCACGGCGGGGACACATGTGTGACTTGATGCCAGAAACGTCTCCATACATCTCACCACAGTCAGCACACACGTGTCTGTCGGCTTGCCGGTGAGCAGAGCTACTCTGAGAGAGTGAGCTGCCATCAAAGCGATCATGGAACTCAAGAGAGTCCAGCCCACTGCTGTGGCCCCCATCTGGTACAAAGTGGGCAGCATCACCGAGATTTCCTGGCAGGGAGATTGGAGTGGTGGCGCCGCTGCCTTCCTGGACGTAGCTCTGCTGGGAGTCCAGAGTTAGGGGCTCTGGGGAGAGCCAGTCATTGCTGTCATTGTTGATAGGCTGGTTGGAAGGACGACCCTTATGACTTCGTAGGTGGCTGTGTAATGCTGCTAGGTGAGGGTACTGCTTACAGCAAATGGTGCACTGGTAGTGGCCTGTCTGGTGGCAACGTTTGTGGTTGACCAGGCTCCCTGCATGCCGGTAGCTTTTGCCACACTCCCCACACTTAAAGCGCCGCTCTTCATCATCTGGAGAATTAGCCTGGGGCACACGGCCTCCTGACGGAGATGCCACAGAGCCCTGGGATCCAGAACTAAGAGTCTCTGAGTTGAGGATGGAGCTATCTTGACTGTGGGAGGGAGGATGGGGATCATGGGTTAGATAGTGGACTTTTAAGGTCTCCAGATCTGGGTGTCCTGCGCCACAGTATGCGCATGTGTAGATGGGATTGTTGACTGGAGGACCCATTATGGGGTCATAGGGGCCCCTCTTCTCAGTTGGCAGGGGTGGCAGAGGCAGAGGGTCTCCCAGGGCTGGTGTGTATGCTGGGGATCGCACAGCACTCAGATTGTGAGGCATGATGCCTGGGAAACTCCGTGACAGGCTGAGGGTGGGCGAAGCTGTGTTGTGCAGCAGGATGTGCTCTTGGAAGTCCGCCTTATTTGGCAGCGCTACCTGGCACAGGTGGCAGAAACAGGAGGTGGTGTCGTCACTCTGAGACGACTGGGTGCCACTGCTGCTGCTGCTACTGCTGCTGCTCACCATTGAGGCCCCAGGGGGCTTGAACTTCGAGTGAGTTCTCTCGTGGCTGTTTAAGGCAGCCAGGTTGCCAAATTGTTTGAAACACACAGAGCACTTAAAAGTTCCTTGCTGGTGACACTTCTTGTGGTTCACCAGGCTACCGTGGTGTCGGTAGGTTCGGTCACACTGGTCACACTTGAAAGGTCTGTCCCAAGCGTCGTCGGATTCAGGGGAGCCTTTTTTCCCGTGGTCGTCTGTCTCGTGGCTTTGCAGGACACTATGTCCCATACCACTATTGTTCAGATGGGAGCGCCCAAACCCGTCCGAGAGGTCCTGGGTGAGACCGTAGTCCCTCTCGTCGTGGGCCGCTTCCTCTGGCACTTCTTCGCTCTCTTCCTCTGTGTGTGCACTACTAGGGGACAAAGTATGGATCCGTAGGTGGTTCTTCAAAGCTACTGCGTTAGGCAGCGTACGCGTACAAACAGGACACTGGAATGAGCCCACTTCGTGAGATTTTTTATGATTGGCTAGACTAGCTGCGTGTTTATAAATTCTGCCACACTGTTCACACTCAAAACGTCCGTTCTCTTCTTGCTGATAATGTGCTTTCATATGCTCTAGAAGACTTGGAGTACTCGGGCAAACCATATCACATTCTTTACAGGGGAAACCCTTGGCACGACTCATATCATGCATTGCCATAGTACTCTAAAGCAAATCGGTTGGAGGGAACCACAGTTCACAACAGAATGCAATGAACAGTGATGCTGAGGAGGGGGAGGGGGGAGGAAAGAGTAGGGCTTAGCTCTTTAGCTGAGGGTGGTGGTGGAGGCCATTTTCTTCCTAGGAGCCGTCAGTGCAGGTCAATCAAGGCCTGCAGGGGTCACACCGGCCAATGAGGTATCACTGTGGAGAAGAGGAAGAAAAAAGGAGAAGGTTATTTATTTTTATCTCAAGGTTTAGTCCAAACCCTTCAATTTAAGGTTCAACTATTCACTTCTGATTATTACAGTCTCAAAATGATAGTGATATTCAGGAAAACATTAGACTATTGACTGCAGAAAGGACAGTTTTAGTTGGGCTCTAGTTTTAATCTTCAGTTCCCAGTGTCCACGTGACTTCCTGCATCCTGTTTAGTGCATCCAGCAGGCCGATCTCACTGTCGAATATTGGCAAAAACGACATTTACCGACACCCCCGGCTGACATTTGTCCCTTTTAGCCGCATCACGTTGGTGCTGACTAAACATTCAAAGACAAATACAGAACTGAAAGATTTCAAAGCAGGTCGGTTATTATAATAATAAATATGAATTTTCCCTAGCACAAATGGGGAGGCAAATAACTAAAACAAAATTAAAACAGAGAAGACTTTTGGTTATGTTCTTTTAAAAATCAGTGCATCACTAAAACTGACCATCCAAAACCCAGTAAAACTCTCAGCTAGAAAAACTACTCCAGCTATTCCTGAAGCAAAGAACAGAGTTCAGTTAAGTCTCTCAGATTTTAGTACTCATGTCACTTTTTCTCTATACACCTATCTTTTGAAGGTCCTAAAGCCTGCAGCGAGCTGGACACACCTTTATTTACAGTGTAAAGAGCCTCGCTCTCACACCCGCCCCAATCAACGGGCAGGTAAACCCAGCAGCCCGACCCAGCACCAGCAGCAGGCCCGGAGCAGAGGGCCACACCATCAGCAGACATGACGAACTTAACGAAGGACCTTTTGGAAATGCTTCAGGTGTCCTTCAGTCTTCACTGAAATTAATTTAACTGTGACAGCACCTATATTTTTAAGCTCAAATATAAATTAATGTCAAATACTGTGGTTTGAGGCCCGGGTTAGGTGGATCTGCTGCTTTTCTTCTACATGCATGACTGAAAAACCAGAACATCAATGATCTGTTGGAGTTCACAGGTTACCGCCTATAAAATGACACGTGACCCCAACCTCGAGCACAGTTTGAGTAAACACCCTTCAGGTGATCCCTGTCTGATTAAATTCTGACCAATCATAGAGGAGCAAAGAAGGGAACTGTGGATAAATGGCACCGTGGCATTCGCCCACTCCTTCTTCCAGATGAATACTTTTGAGAAGAACATCAGACGCTTAAAGAGGCCAGCCTCGGCTCAGACATGCCGTACAGCGATGCTGTTTGGGTTTGCTGGGAATCAAAATGCACCCAAGTGGGTTTTTTCTGATCCCCACAGTGGTTTCTGTGTCTACAGGCTCGCTGCAGGTCTGACCGGGAAACATTCACAGTGAGACTATTTCTGTTATTTTCTCGATTAAAGAAACATGAGGGGAGGAAATGTTGGTCAGCTCGTCCTTCAGGTGTCTCGTTCTGTTCCAATAACAGCTCAGCACACTGCGGCAGGAAAATCCTCAGCCACAGCGCCGCTTTCACCTCAGAAACAACTGAAATCTAATTACGGCTCATTAAAACGTGGAAAATATTTATCACTTCCTACCCTGAAAGCTTCAGGGTTTCCGGGCAAGCTGACAACTGTTTCCATGATAATCGGATGCATCTTTTGGTCAGTAACACATGAGGAAACGTCCATTAAAACGTCCACAGCTACGTCCTCTCACAGACCACAACTCCCCACAATTTCACAGTGCCAAAGACAGATTCTCACACTCAACGGCATCAATCAAAAAATATTTTAAACGCTTATAAAGAGATTTAAAAAGAAGTTACAATTATTTTGAGTCCACTCGTTGACAGGCAGCAGTGAGATGTGTGGAGAAAATCGCACACAGACATGTCAGGACTCAGTTCAGCAGCTCCTTCGTGGGATTAACGTGGTTCTGTGTCCTTTTAACAGGCTCGTGTGTAATCTGTAATCTGTGGCAGATTGTATCAGGCGTTTGTGTTCATCTCATTACACCCTGCATGGTTCAAACACTGGCTCAAGGCCTGCTCAAAGACTTTCCAGGTTTCTCCTGATGACACAGATTACTATGAAACTCCACCATGAGCCCACCCCTGTGCATATACATGTGCACCACCTGTCAGTGTCTGAATTACTGATGGCTTTTTACTGTCGGTGATGTCAGTAACTGAGGACATGTGTGTAACTCAGGGTTGTAGCCAGCGGCTCGCCCGGCGCGGCCCCGTTGCTGAGGTCGTCTTGCACTGGGCTGAGAATTTCACCTGTTCGCTATCTGAACTCTTCTATCAGTGCAATTAGCAGGTGAGCGCGCAGCCCTCGCACTTCGCCCCATCGCCTTGAGGTGACTGTTTGTTGTGATTTGGCGCTATATGAATAAAATTGAATTGAATTGAACTGAATCGCCAATACCAGACTCTGATTTTATTTTTTACCCCTGCTAGATCGCTGCATTAAGCTACTATTTCACCGCAATTTGCAATGTGCCACCGGGCACAGCCAGGTTCATTCACAATGTGCACGCGATCTTGTGACGGTCCTGTTCATGCTTGATTTTGTGGGGCTACAGAAAGCAAAATGGCGACCAACGTGAACACAAGAAAAAAGAAGGAAGCTCAAAGGACAATTTCAGGCTTCGTATCAAACATAAAATCCCAGAAACTGTGAGATGCCTCATCATGCTCACAACGTGATGATGGATATTTGAACATAGGGAGTCCTTTTAACAGCTGGTAGATAAAACATCAGGATTATAATGTTTTTGTTGGGTACGCTTTTTATGTGATTTCTGCAAACCCATTAATGGAAGGAAACAGTGCACTGGGACATGTTCTAACTCTGCTGGTTTATATGCAAAAAATTTTTTTGCTCTATCTAATCACATAATCACATTAGTGATAAAATGCTAATTAGATGTTAGATTCAACTCATTGTCATTGTGCACACAAGGTGCACAACGAAATGATCGTTCCAGATCACTCATCCAGAGAGGAGCATCGGCGGTCATGCAGCCGGCGCTACCGTTAGGCAAGATGGACACAACGCAGCACAGGGACAGGGGCTCGAACCGACAACCCTCGGGCTGCAAGGCGAGCGCCTACCCGCTGCGCTACTGCAATTAGCTAATGCTAATGCTACCCCTCAGCCACTAAACCTGCCAGGCTGAAATTTTTTCTGGCTAGAACCCTGTAATTGTGAACATGAAGTTTATTTTACAGAAAAATCAGAGCAGAGAGGCACAGACCCAGACTTTCTATGACTGACAGCTCACAGTTATTTTACCTTTTGTATCTATTACTGTCACTCAAACTCATTTTCAAATAAAATGCTCCAACAGCACAGACACGAAGGTGAAATCAGCCACAGAGACCAAAGCAGTTTCTGTATCAGCTGTAAACATGTTTATTTCTGCTGGAAGGTTTAACATGGGAGTCTATGGGGATTGACCCACTGTGGCGCCTCTGCTGGACATCAGAGGAACTGCAGCTCTGGTACACAGTAAAGCTGCTCTCATCTACATAGTTTCCTGTTTGTTCTCAGACGACTGCACGAGCAACATTAAGACTCAACCAGAGTTCACTTTTAAAGCATTTCTAACCTCCTATTAACACCAAAATGTCTCATTTTATAAAATCTCCATTCTGAAAGATAAAGTGTTGGCTGTTTTGTGATTTCAGTTTTATTCAAATGCGAAGCGACTTCAGAGATAAAGTCTGCAGCTTCCTGTTAGCAGATCCACTGACGGGCCGCAGTCGTAATCCCCGGAGATCTGAGCCAGCTCCTGCCTAAGCACCACCGCCTGATTTTACACTGCCGACTTTCTGAGGAACAGGAGCTAAAGGAAGAGTTCCAGCAGAGGCTGAGAGAGCGCCATGCAGCAGCAGGCAGCATACAAACTACTGCTTTAATATCAGGGCATGCAAACACACTTCAGGAGCCTCTCCAAATATGACTGCAAAAGTCACATCAGGCGTTTGATCACAGAGGGTGTGTGTGTACTCCATTTGGGCAAGGAAACACAGGTTTGTGCCAAATAACACAACACAGACCCACTGCAGGACTACTGGGTTTCACGGCTGTGTGCAGTCACTACCGGAGCCTCACTCCGAGCAGGAAAGGCCCGTGCATACGAATGTCGGCCAGCGGGAATTTCAAACCAGCACAGGGAAGGAAAAAAAAAGACTGTTTTAACTTTGGCGGTGCCAGGAAGTCGGTGCAGACGGATCACGCACCGTCACCAGCTGTAGTGTTAGCGTTACAAGGGCACGAGCTGGTTGTCAGGTTTACGGATTCATGTTTGTGTTCATTTTCCCTTCGGCTAAGTAGAGGAATTACGGGAATTCGGCCAGACACATTTCCTTTAAAACTGGGTGAATATTTCATGCTTCCAAAATCCAACAGCACAGAGCCCAGGGGCTCCTGATTGGTTAAAAGTCACCAGGAGAGTGACAGCGGCCTTCACGATGGAGGAAAAACAGACACTCGGCTTCACTGCATCTGTCGATTGTTCTTGTTTTCTCAGCTGTGGGGCTGAACTACAGGACTGACACCCCCAATCAATCAGTGCCTGTTGAAGACTGAAGACCCCGTGAGGGGACAGAGGTCTTAAATGTCTTCTATGATGCTGCAGGTCAGGCCTTAACATGTCCACGATTTAGCCTTTATTTTGCAGGATGCTCGTTAAATTCAGATCATGAGTATAAAACTTGACCTGAGCTGCACAAGTGAGTTAAGGAACTCGATTAAAATGAGCACCCCCATTAACAGTTTATGAGGAGCCAGCGACGGACTCTCTGAAAGACTCGGCAGCACAACAAAAACATGGCAATCTTTACACGAGAGATGCTGGAAGCAGAAAATATTTACTGTCGTACTGTTAGCAACACAATCATTTCATTATGAAGTAATTAAGAGATTCATCGGTAATGAGAGAGAAACAGAAGAACAAAGAAAGCAGGAAAGGAAGCAGGAAACGAGGTGAGACAGGAGGGGAGGTGTGGGGAGGGGAAGGGAAGGGAAAAGATGAAGGCAGGGAAAAACAGAAAGGAGGGAAAAAAAGAGGGGGTGGGGGGCAGTGGAAAATAAAGGTGCTGAGGAGGGTTTGATTGGCAGGAGAGGTAACCTGAGGAGGAGGAGGAGGTGGAGGTCCTGACGAGCCGCACTCTGACAGGCAGCGAGGAAAATAAACAGCACAAAGAACGAGTGAAGGATGTGAGAGGAAAACTTCCTCTCCGTCTCCCTGCAGAGCCTCCACCTCAGTCCACAGGCGGCATCATGCCTTCACCATCGTGAACCACGAGTGCCTTTACCTGCACATAATCACTTCAGAGCAGGCGTGCACTTTGTTTTCTAGAGTAAGGCAGGTGAGAGCAGTGTTTTGTAGTTGCAGTAGTGTGTTCAGCTGACCTCTATCATTGCTATTGTTTTTGCTAATTATGGTGTTTTAAAAAACTGAAGTCCGTCTGCTTTCCTTTCTTCTCTACTGCTGCCTTCATTTTTGCCTCGTTGTCTTTGGTCACTGCAGTTCCTCTGCCGTCCAGCAGAGGCGCCACAGTGAGTCAGTCCCCATAGACTCCCATATTAAAACTCTAGCAGAAGTAAACTTGTTTACAGCCTGATACAGAAACTGCTTTGGTCTCTGTAGCTGTTTTCCCCCTTCATAACAGCTGCATGGGGGAAGGACGTTTCTATAACTCACCTATTTGCATTATTAGGGGCGTGGTCTCTTTGACAGGTGGATGGCGACACAGGCGGCCGTGCCATTGGAGCTGTTTGAAGCATTTTTTATGCAATTATCTGACCAATCATATGGCTGCTGTGGCTTCATTGGACTAACAGATCATCCAAGGAGGCGGAGCTCAAGTTTGCTGGGTGAAATTCTGGGAAATTATTGGATGCCACTGATTAGCAGGTGTCTGTAACTGTGTGATGGTCACAACTGGAAAGAAAAAATGTGACAGAGGTCAAAATACTAAAACTGAAGCAGCAACAAGCATTTTATTACCACTGATCAAACAGTGAGTAAAGTTTCTTTTTGTTTTTAATCACGAGGGAAATTAGTTTTACTTCTTTGAGCTGCTGGAGAAACTGACACTCTTCCGCCTGGCTTTACTGGCCTTTATTAATTGAAAACATTTCTTAATCCTTCCAGGACCAATTAACTAGTGAATTATCAGCCACTCTTATTTTGAATGTCCAGCCTGTAACCAGCTATCTCCGGTCCTTTCTACATGTCCTGCTTTCCCTACTCGGCCCGTTGTTCGCTGCTGTGGTGGTGACTGAAGTCATTCAGCTACCTCTCCAGAGTCCCTCGGCCTGCAGTCAGATGGTCTCCAACTCATAATGCCACGAAAAAGAAGCTCTTAGTTTGATGATCTTTCTTGATGCACCTTTCTTTCAGATCGTCATCAAAGTCCTTTGAGAAGTAAGACTCACAACGCAGCGGCCATCCAGGATTGAACCCAGGCTATAACTTTAATTCCTGTGGTGACGGGGCCATAAACATGCACCCCAGGCCGATCCAGAGAAAAACTGTCTGTACGAATAAAGTTTGATGCAATCAACCATTAACTGATGAATCATTACTTTTTCAGACTCTCGGTAGGAAACGAACACCTGACATCGAATCAATGAGCATTTATTTTGAATCCCTGATGTCACAGAGAACTGGAAGGCCCACCCACCCACTAGGACAGCCAATCAGAGGAAAGTGGGCTTAAAGAAAGTAGGAGGAGCTAAAGCAGCTCATGTAAGAGGCAGGGTCCGCACCGAGGCCCAGTATAAAGGATGACTTTAAACTGAATCATGCAAAGCTACTCTGGCCGAGTCCAGGAATACAAATATGGAGGTGAAAAATGAATTACTGAAGTATTTGTAAAGACGTATAAACATCTTTTCCAAAGTATTCTTTTGCTCATTAATGTTTTTCTACTTTATTCTGTTATACAGAGTTTAATGGGACACATTACAGGTAAAGAGCGTAAAAATTTGCCCTCTAGAATCACCATGAAATCTCCCCAGCTGACTTATTACAAATTATATGAAATGTTTTATTTTAATATGCCACTGAGGTATTTTTTTCTTCCTAATGAGCTAATTACCATAAATGTACAATGGACACCTGAATGTGTTTTTTCCTTTGATCCAAAGAGGCTATGACAGCAAAATCTGTCCCAGTGTGTCACCTTAAAGAAGGATTTTTGAAAATCATGCAAAGCTACTCTAGAGCAGGTCCCCCTTAAATGCCAAGGTTACATTCAGACTCCCACTGCGAGGGCGTCTGAAGAAAAGAGGAGCTTTAACGATGATGAGGAGGAGGAGAGGAGGAGTGTGGGGAGTAAACAGGGAGGAGGCGCTGCGTTTGGCCAGCTGTTTGATGTGAGGACAAAGAAAGCAAACGGCGGCAGCAGAGGCAGACAGGAAACACCACCGCCAGGAAAACGTGCCCAGAGATATTTACAGGCCCGCCGTTATTTGATCATCCAGTAATTCAGAGTTTATTTCCTCACTTTGACCGTTGAACTACAAAGAATCAGAGAGGCTGCAGATACTAACTGCTCATCAAAGAAGCAGCAAACGCATTTTTTCCTCAGAAATATGAACAAATCGCACACTGCACTTTAACATCAGTGACTTTAATCCCCCGGCATTCACTGCGGAGTCCTCGTGTTTTAAGGCGAAACCTCAGAGTTCTGTCGGCTCCGTGTGAGCGTCGCGGTAAATCTGATAACAACGTGAACACAAACAGTGAAATCCAAACCGTCTCGTTGGCGGTCTGCTGACAGCCACAGGCAGACGCGCAGCTCTCGGCGAGCCTGTTTCACCTGGATTCACTCACATCAGGCCCACCTGGTGATGGCAAATGCAGCTGAAGAGTGAGTGATCACACGGTGGAGCTCAGTGGATCTCAGAGACTGAAATCAGGCTCTCACTGAATCCACTTCCTGTCAGAATGAGGATCCTTTTCATGACCTCATGTTTCGCTCTGTCTGCCCAGAAACAATGAAAAGGACACATAACTGCAGGTCTCAGCACTGTGAGCTCATAATAAAGTGAATAACTGGAGATTTGAATTTGTGCCCCCCTTAAACACCATTTAGAGCTTAACAGTTAATCAGTTAAAGGAAAAACATACACATATGTAATCACTGTAGGCTCTTTACCTTGTAATATAAAGCGCCGCGAGGTTTGTTGTGATCTGATGCTCTATAAATAAACCTGAATTGAATATTAATCACATCAGGCCTTTTCCAGATCTAAATCCGTGAGAAAAATCCAAATATTTTCTGTCTCTTATACAATCAACAAAGTAAATATCTGGAGGTTTTAATGTACTGTTTAAAAGGGGGAAACAACCTGAAAATTAATGGCAATAATGGCTAAATACAGTCCTGATATCTTACTACACACATTTTTCAGTATTACTAAATTCATCAATTAAAGCTTAAGGTTTAAACCTTAATTAATCCAATAAAAGACAGCATTTATTTTGAGGAAGCAGCGTTCTCTTCTTCAACCAACAGGACAGAAAAGCCAAAAACTTGCAGTTTCAGCTTTTCAGAACGTGCTGCTTTTCTTTCATACATGATCAATAAAATTAATTTCTGCACTGAGTAACTCAGACGAACTGATTTAAACACTTTGAAATCAGCAGCACCAATGTTTTAACGATTACATGAAAACCAAAGAGAAAAAAAAAGATTTTTGTATATAAAAAAATATTTTAAAAAAAGATTTTTGTGTCGAAATTTCCCGCAATTTGCCCAAGTCTCCGCTAAAATATGTCAAATAACCCCCAGTGTGTTTTTTAAACTTTGACGTTTAAAGAGCAGGTTACGGAAGCAAAGTCCTCCCCTCAAAAACCTCAAACCCCGTCTGGTGTTTTTCCTTAACGGATTATTCTGACCGTGAATCATGCGGAGCTGCTTTGGGAGAGCCCAGCTCTGATGAGGAACTGCTGCTCAAAGCTCAGCAGAAGAAGGCACAAACTTTCACAAATTATTATTCAGCGGATTTAACGTCCTTCGTCGGTCCCGGTGCTGCTGATTCTCACATGTTGTAAAACTAAAAACACCTTTTTAACGGATAACACAGCCTCTTTGTGCAGCTGCGCGTCCTTATTCCACCCGTGAATGTTGTATTGTTCGGAGCTGCTGGGACGCATTTCCACGCGGGGAGCCCACGGAGGGACCTGAGGGTGTTCAGGGAAGTATCCACGGTGGTGATGTGGGTCAGGTTTTCCACACGAAGCGTCTCATTCGCACTCAGATGTGAATCGGGCCCGTGAGCAGCAGCCAATCAGCAGCCTGTCCTTTTCCTCCCATCATGTAAACAAACCAGTGCTTCGTTAAACTAACGCTCGCATTAAAATAACGCGGCTCTGTTCGCGCTCACGCCTCTTTCCACCATCCACGCAGAGCTGCGCGGATGTGGCGCAGCGGGGCTCCCTGACCTTGGCCCGTCTCCTCTCGGTCGGGATTTACCGGGACAAAGCGGGGCATCTTCTCCCCGAGACTCGGCCGACATTTCCTCCACCCGACCCCACTTTCTCCGGGGGGCGCAACGCCCCAGCCGATGGAGAAGGACGGAGTGAGAGGTGGGGGAGACGCCTGTGGGTGTATTCCGACATGATGCTCCCAGCAGAGCTGGGAGATCACCGGCAGCCATCAGCCCACTTTCACTGAGACCCCGTCTCACTCGGAAAATGGCTTTCGAGCAGCGAGCCATTTTCCCCCAGCTAGCGGGGGTTAGCTCGCCATTTAGCCCCACAAACACAGCCTGCTGAGGGGCTCCAGCTGCGGGCCGAGCGGGGCTCACTAACCGAAACACGACGCAGATTGACGGCGGAGTGAGTCCCGGCCGTCCCCGTCTTTGTGGGAGACGCATTTTATAGAGAAGAGGCGCTGAAAGTACGCGCACGCGCGCACGCACACACAGAGCCGAGCTAACGCTAGCGTTAGCGCGCGGCTAGCCCGTTAGCAACCCCCCCCCACGATACAGAAAAGGGGCAAAACGGAAGTTCAAAACAACAAAACCACAAACAGACACACAAAAGATCTCACACGGGGCCACACACACTACCGAGAGTCCGCTTTTCATCGTCACATGAAAGAAACGAAGACAAAACTGCAGGAACTCGCAGAGGTTAGCATCCCAGCTAGCCTTAGCAACCCCAGGCTAGTCCGGAGCGACACAAAGATCTCGACAAACACACCGCGGCCCCCCTTTGATGGAAAACCTCGTTTTGAGGCGTTTCACGCCACACACTTACCCCTCAAATGGCCTCTGCGCCCGCAGGGCGAACGATGCACGGCGTGAAGATGCAAAATATGCCACTTTCACGGATTAGGCATGATTATTTTTCCTCCCTTGCTCATCCACCGACTTTTGGTTGTTGGCTCTGTCCCCCTGCCGCCGCTTCAGCAGCGTACTTCCTGCCGCTACCGCTGCTAGCCGAGCGCAGCGCCGCGCGGTCGCACGCGCGTCATCATACGCAGAGTGCAGTCGCCCCGCCGCTATAGCGGCAGTGTGCGCCCGCACCGCCGGGCCGCGGCCGCTCAGGCTCTCAGGGCTCAGCCTGCGGTTCGGCGGTGTCCATTTTGCCGCAGATAGAGACGGACCCGCAGCTCGGTCTTTCAGCCGCTCGGAACAGCAGAACCGAGCCGAACCAGGCTACTGCCAAAGCCGAATGACACTCCGAGGTCGTTTCACCAGCTCACGTCCACCTGGATATTCAGGTGTTCGCAGCTGGGGCCCTGCAGCTCCGAGTACTGATTAATCAGCCCGTAGATCGTTTTCTGTCAGCTTCACCTGCTGAGGCGGTAGGCCACAGCTGAAAGGGGCACTGACATGTCCGAAAGACACACAAAAGGAGACAAAAGTAAATAAATGCATTTCAGACACTGAACATGGACTCAGAGTTTACAGTGATCCACAGTGACTGACTGTGCTGCTAACATCGACTCTGAAGTTTGACCTCTGAGAGCAGGTTCACTGAATACATCCAACATGTTACAGGAAAATAACACTGACTGCACCTCTGTTCACACTGGAAGCATGCACAGTAAGATTGGAGGTCAGCAGCAACATACACTGCTCAAAGATTTAAAGGAACATTTCACAAACACATCACATCTCAGAGGGGAAATCCTGCTGCTATCTGCACTGATATGGACTGGGTGATGTGTGAGGAATGAAAGGATGAAACATCGTTTGATGGAAATGAAAATCATCAACCTGCAGAGGCTGAACTCAAACACCCTGAATATCAAAGTGGAAAAATGATGCAGCAGGCTGGTTTAGTTTGCTCAAATTTCACTGCAGTGACTCTAAATGGTACTCAGTAGTTGTGTGGCCCCCACGTGCTTGCATGCATGCCTGATAACATCGAGGCTCCTAATGAGATGATGGATGGTGTCCTGGAGCATCTCATCCCAGATCTGAATCAGGGCATCACTGAGCTCCTGGACAGTCTGAGGTGCAGCCTGGCAGTGTCAGATGGACCAAAACATGATGTCCCAGAGGTGTTCTATTGGATTTAGGTCAGGCGAGGGGACCAGTCAATGTATCAAGTCCTTCATCCTCCAGGAACTGCCTGCACAGTCTCACCATGAGGCCGGGCATCGTCGTGCACCAGGAGGAACCCAGGACCCACTGCAGCAGCGTAGGACCTGACAGCTCCAAGGGTTTCATCCTGATACCTGATGGCGGTCAGGGTGCCGTTGCCTAGCCTGCAGAGGTCTGTGTGTCCCTCCATGGATATGCCTCCCAGAACATCACTGACCCACCAACGATGTTACAGGCAGCATAACGTTCTCCATGGCTTCTCCAGACCCTTTCATGTCTGTCACATGTGGGTGAACCTGCTCTCATCTGTGAACATCACAGGGCTCCAGTGGTGGACCTGCCAGTTCTGGTATTGTATGACAAACGCCAATCAAGCAGAGCACTCACTAGAGGACGTGGAGCCCTCAGGCCGCCCTCATGAAGTCTGTTTCTGATTGTTTGGTCAGAGACATTCACACCAGTGGCTGCTGGAGGTCATTTTGTAGCTCTGCAGTGCTCCTCCTGTTCCTCCTGCACAAAGGAGCAGATCCCGGTCCTGCTGATGGGTTAAGGACCTTCTACGGCCCTGTCCAGCTCTCCTAGAGTAACTGCCTGTCTCCTGGAGTCTCCTCCATGCTCTGAGACTGTGCTGGGAGACACAGCAGACCTGTGAAACCATTCCTGTTTGGGGGGTGTCTCATTGTTGCCCCTCTAGTGCATCTGTTGGCAGGGGCAGGCTGGGGTTGAAATTCAGCCAGGGAGCTTGGTTTGGAGAGGCCTCTTATAGGATCATACAATAGAGCAGCAAACACCCCCATCCCGCCCTTAGCTGGTGTCTCGCCCTTCACCTCTCCTATGGTGTGCTGGCTGGGCTGTTGTGTTTGTAGCCAGTGGTGGATCTAACATTTTTATGAGTAAGGGGCCATCAAGGGGCCACAGTATTCATAGAGGGGCCAAGTATTTGTCCAACATCCTTGCACAAAGTCCCCTGTATTGGTAAGGTACAAACATTCCTCCAGTCACACCGTTTTAATTAAAAAAGCTTACACAGTAAAATCTCCTCACCAAATTTACATGTGTTTTTACTGTACATAGACAAAATACACTCAAACATACAGCATGTGAGAAAATGCAGCATTTTATTCATTTTTTTTAAAAGCTTTACTTTTTCACAAATACTGTCAGTTCAAAACATCTCTCACACAAACATACACAAAGTAGTCACCCACATGGCTGCACTGAACATTTTGCGCCAAAAAAAAAAGCATTATTCTTCGGTTTTTGTGACGGGAACTGAACCGTCTCTCAAATTCAGTCATGTCTAATGCTTTAGCGTCTTCTTCTTCTTTAAGCATTATTTATCGCTGCTGGTGTTTTGGCATGGAATTACATTCACCTGTAATCTGATCATCGCTCTCGGAGGAAGGACAGATGAGTGACAGGGGCCAATCAGATTTCAGATGGGATCAATGCTCCTGTGGCCCCGCCCCTAGAACCGCCAATGTTTGTAGCCCCTCCTGATGAAGATGATCACCGGCTGGCTCAGCCTGGAAACGACTGGCCGTTCGGGAAACCTCCCAAACCTTCCGATGGCCACCACGCCCCTGCCTGTTGGTAATCTGATGAACACCAAAGCAGCTGAAACTGATTAACACCCCTCTGAGACTTACTGACCTCATCAGGATCAGAACCAGAAAGGAGTAAAACAGCGTTCTTGTACGTTATTTTGAAGCAGTCGTGCACGTCATAGCTCAGGTGTTCAGATGTGTGTTCGGGATGTCTCCATTCAGAGGTGCACTGACTCTTCAGGTCATGCAGTAAGTGTCTCACTGTGCTCAGTCATTTTAATAACCTGCTCATATTTCACACACTCATATTTGCAGTTATTGTCTCATTATTATTCTTATTACTGATTATTCTTGGCAGCAGTTCCTCTGAAAGAATCCAGACTAAGACTTTAAGATGATAAACAACCCTGAAGACACTCACACTTCATGTTAGAGAAACCAGTGAGGCTTTACATTAATCAGTGAAGGCTGTGCATTCATTTTTCAGCAGGAAGAAGGATCCTGCCGTGGACTTTGATCAGGCACAAGCTTATAGATTATTCATATACTAATTTAAACCTTTATTTTAGCAGTTCTCATTTACAGTCAGGACCAGAGGCCCCAGTAGAGACAGGTCCACGACACATAGATGCACATGAACAGACCTAGGATCAAATAAAAATCACAGATCAACATGGAAAAGCATATAGATCCTGAGAGCAGAATAAGAAGCAGGAGGAGGAAGAAGATGTGTTTTCTGGGCTGGTGCTGCTTTCTCAGAGCCAGCGGACTCCAGTGCCAGTCCCAAGCTCTGATAAATGGGCAGGGTAGCCTCAGGAAGGGCCCATCAAACACGTGGATCATCAAGCATGAGATTCCCGTATCGGATCAGTTGGGCCCGGGTCAACAACAACTGCCTGCGGTGCTGTTGGGCAGCGGGGTGCTACTGCTGGCTGAAACAAAGGGAGACAGAGAAGGAAAGGCAGGAGTGGGGAGGCAGGGGAGAGCTGCAGATATGATGGAGAGAAGGAAGGCGGATATGTTGTGTGTGCAGGAGACCAAGAGGAAGGGAAGCAAGGCCAGGAGCACTGGAGGTGGAGGAACTGTCCTACCATGGTGTAGATAGGAAGAGAAACGGAGCGGGGGTAGTGTTGTGGAGGTGAAGAGAGTCAGACAGGATCATGAGTATGAAGCTGAATGTTGTCAGTGTGCATGTCTGCAGGCTGGATGTCAGCTAGAAGAGAAAGAGGAATTCTGGAGTAAATTGGATGAAGTGGTGGAGCGTCCCTGCAGGGGGGAGAGGGTGGTGATCGGAGCAGACTACTATGTAGGTGAAGGGAACGGGGGTGATGAGGAGGTGCTGGGGAGGTAAGGTGTTAAGGAGAGAAATGCAGAAGGACAGATGGTGGATTTTATGGGAAGGATGGAAAAATGACTGTGATGAACTTTATGAAGAGGGAGGAACAGGAGGTGGAAGATAAGAGTGGAGGAAGGTGCACACAGGTGGACTGCATCCTCTGCAGAAGCTCCGGGCTGAACGAGGAGACTGCTAATTCAGTTCAGTTTTATTTATAATGCACCAAATCCCAACAAGCGTATACTGTAAGATAAAGCCTAGCTAGGTGGGATCAGATGGTGGTCTGCAGGATGACTTTGGACATCAAGAAGAGGAAGTGAGTGAAGGTAGAGGAAAGGATCAAATATTAGAAGCTGAAGAAGGAAGAATGTTGCTGAGAGCTCAGGGAGGAGCTGAGACGGGCTCTGGGTGGGAGGGAAGAGTTAGCAGATGACTGCAAGAGTTCAGGTGAAGTCTGAGGGAAGCTGCTAAGAAGGTGTTCGGTGTATCCTCTGGAGAGAGGAAAGAGGACAAGGAGACTTGGTAGAAGTTCAATTCAATTCAATTCAATTTCGATTCAATTTTATTTATATAGCGCCAAATCACAACAAACAGTCGCCTCAAGGTGCTTTGTATTGTGGGTAAAGACCCTACAATAACACAGAGAAAACCCAACAGTCAAAACGACCCCCTATGAGCAAGCACTTGGCGACGGTGGGAAGGAAAAACTCCCTTTTAACAGGAAGAAACCTCCAGCAGAACCAGGCTCAGGGAGGGGCAGTCATCTGCTGTGACCGGTTGGGGCTGAGAGGAGAGAGACAGGACAAAAGACATGCTGTGGAAGAGAGACAGAGATTAATAATAATGATTAAATACAGAGTGAAGTATAAACTAGAATGTATTCAAAGGAAGAGGTTAGCAAAGAGGAAGTGGGACAGTTACAGGGAGATGAAGAAAGTAGAGAGGCTAGGAGCAGAGAGGGGTGGTAACGGCAAAGTACAGAGGCTGGACGCTAAGGAAGGAGGACAGGACTTTTATCCATTGGACAGTCAGAGAGATGGGGTGGAGAGGATGTGCAACAGGTCGGGGTGGTTAAGGATGGAGATGGAAATGTACTAATGAGTGAAGAGTGTGCTCAGAAGGTGGGAGGAGGACTTTGAGGATCTGATGAATATTGAAAATGAGAGAGGAGAATGGATGGAGGCCTGAACCAGGGACTGCAGAGGATTATTAAGGAGGAAGTGTGGGCAGCTATGAAGGGGGTGAAGGGAGGGCCGGCTGGTCCTGATGACACACCTGTGGAGGTATGGAGATGTCTGGGAGAGAGAAGGAGCTTCACTGTGTTTCTGTGGATCCAGAGAAAGCAGATGATAGAGTGCTGAGAGAGAACCTGGGGTGCTGCATGAGGAGCAGCAGAGACATATGCGAGGGTGGTGCAGGACAGAGGCAGTGGGGAGGTGAGAGGTAAGAGTGACAGATGGGCTGAAGGTGGGGGTGGGATTACATCAGGGATCTGCTCTGAGCACCTTCTTGTTTGTGCTGGTGATGGACAGGCTGACAGACGGGTCAGCTGGAGTCTCTGTGGACCATGACGTTTGTGATCTGTAGAGAGAGGAGAGCAGAGGAGGGAGGGTGGAGATACTGAAGATGGAGCTGCAGGCAGGAGGAGATGAAGACCTCAGAGGAGGGTTGGAGTGACAGAGGAGGATGCTGCGAGAGGGGGAGGTGGAGGCAGATGATCCGCTGTGGCGCCCCCTACAGGGAGCAGTTGAAAGTAGAAGACGCTGCTTGTTTCTCTACTACATATCCCAGAATCCTCGGCGTGGCTACTGACGTCATATTTCCGCGCCTCCATACTACGGTTTCCCTCCACTGTTTGAGTTGCGGCGCTTCGGTGTTTTCGGTGTTTTCTGCCGTTTCTTCGCCTTAAAGCCGCTCGGAGGACGCGCGGGAGCAGCATGGGACCCGTAGAGGTGACGTTTGCTCGGTTTATCTGACCGAGGACAGAAACACAGAAACCGGCCGATGTTGGACAGAAACTCCGCTTCAGCCGCTGGTTGTGTTTCCGTCCGACACACAGACACACACACACACACACACACACACTCAGACACACAGACACTCAGACACAGACACACACACACACACACACACTCAGACACACAGACACACACTCAGACACACCGACTCGATTATATCTGAATCGAGCGTGTTTGATGACGATGATGATGCCGTTGGAGTGAAGTTAATATCTTTGATCAGTGATCAGACTGCGCTCATCAATAAAGACATGAGCTGATTAGTTATTATATTTTTATATATTTGTTAGAATTAATCCAGAGCTTTTTGGCCGCCTCAAATATCTTTACAGAGCTGTGAGATTATATTAGCTGCTGCTGCTACCTGTGCAGGCATTGATAAATCATCATCAGTAGCTCGTTTGTCTGACAGGTGATTAAAGGTAAGCTCTCAGGCTCCTATGCAGCAGGTGCAGCTTTTAGTGGTCCGTCAGTGTGAGCTCATGTTTCGGACTAACACGCTGTTTCCGTCTGCAGCTCCTCCACATGTCCGTGTTCTCTCAGAGCTTCTCTCCCTGCGGTCGCTTCCTGGCAGCCGGAAACAACTACGGAGAGATCGCCGTGTTCAGGTGAGACAGACACACCTGAGCAGACTCACCTGTGCTCGCTCGCTCTGAAGGTTCACGCCCCTTATTTCCCGCTGCTGTGTTTTTCAGCCTGTCTGCAGCTCTGAGTCCGGACGCCACCGTCCTCAACCAGAAACCCGTGCTGACCTTCACAGGTGAGTCCGGCTTTTAACCGTCACACGGTGTTCGGGTCAGCTTCCAGCTGCTTCAAACAGCAGAGGTCAAAGACCTTCATAATGTCGCACAGGTGCTACAGAGGTTTGTACAGTGAAGCCGGTCCAGGTCAGAATCCCGTACCTGTGCAGATGGGTTTGAGGTGCTGCGGTGTGGGCCGCAACAAGGAGACCGTGAAACTGTACCTGCTGTGTGCAGTAAAGGAGCCCAGGAGCGGTCATCTATGGCACTCATAAGCAACTGAGGTCATACAGAGGTCATACAGAGGTCATACAGAGGTCAGGGGTGCTTTGACAAAGACCTGAGATCTGAAATAGGGCGGTACAGGGTGGTGCAGCGGTGGAGTGGTTAGCATGAGGGTTCCTGGTTCAAGCCCTTGCTAGCATCTTTCTGTGTGGAGTTGCATGTTTGACCACCTGGAGCCGGCTTCCTGCAGGTCCGCAGACGTGCACCGGGTTAACTGGATGTGAGGAAGCGTGTATGAGTGTGTGTTCAAAGTGTGACCCGTACTTCAAAGCTGTGTGAGTTGTTGCTTTGCTCTCTTCAGCTCATGAAGCGCCGGTCTTCGCTCTTCTGTCCACGGATTGCCACCTGCTGAGCGCGGGAAACGGCGAGATCAGCGCCTGGAGCTGGAGCGAGCTCACCAAGAAGGTGAGCCAAGACGCCTTCGGGGACTCGTGGGACGAGAGGAGAAACCTGAGCTGCTGCAGGGCGAGTTTGTCTGATTTTTGTCTTGTTGTTTCCTCAGAACGTCAAACCGCTGTGGACCAGGAGACCGAACTACAAGTGAGAACCAGCTGGCCATGCCTGCTTCCTGTCTGTGCATGAAGGCCCGCAGACTCACTCAGCTCTCTGCTGTGTCTCCTTACAGATCCAGTCTGGAGATCCCAGAGATCAACTCCATGACCATCAACCCCAGAGTGAGCACCCCCCACCTCAATGATATTTGATTAGAGTCCTTGAATCAGGACCTTTTGTTGTTGGTGTTTTCCTGTGGTTGTTACTGTTTGTGGAGGGTGAAGCATGCGGTGGGGTCATTGGGATTTTTATGGTCATGTTTTGCACAGGGGGGCGTGAATGATGAGGACGGCGGTTTTGTTGCTCTGACGTGTAATGGAAAGTACTTTTTGTGTGTCAGGATAACAGCCTGGTCATCGGAGGAGGAGATAACAACATCCACATCATGGACCTGGAAAACGGAGCGTTCAAGGTGAGTCGGTTCATCCTGGACCGAAACGGTTGTCGGTCTGATGGCGGCAGGACGGGAACAGACCGCCTCCGTTTGACCGTCTAAAAGGAAACCTCCGTGTTATCGCTGAGGTTCGTCACTGCTGTAACTGTTTGCACCAGCAGGTGGCGTTACTGTTGTTCATGTTTACGCAGAGCTCAGGGTTTTTATTAGCATTGCAGCTTTATTTTTTTTCCATTTATGATTTACTGTCCATTTCTCAAAGCACTTCCTGTATCAGCTGTAAACATGTTTATTTCTGCTGGGACGTTTTAACAGGGGAGTCTGTGGCGCCTCTGCTGGACACCAGAGGAACTGCAGCTTTCTGTATCTGGAGGTCTGAGCGTCCGTCAGGCCCGCTGAATGTTTCTCGTTTCTGTGGCAGCATTTGGGGGAGGAGCTCTGTGTTTCCATGGTTATGGGTTTGTGCTGTGTGTCCTCAGGCGGTCCTTCAGGGTCACTCGGACTACATTCACTGCGTGACCGTGAGAGAGAGGGAGGCGGAGATCCTGTCGGGAGGCGAGGATGGAGCGGTGAGGGTGTGGGGTGAGTGACCGACTTCACGCAGGAAATGGGACTGTGATGATGATGGTGATGATGATGATGGTGATGTGTTGCTGTTGCAGACAGCAGGACGGGTCAGTGCGTTCACTGCATCGAGGTCTACAAGTATGAGGTGAGCCGCAGGACGGGTCTCAGGTTTCCTGTAATGATCTCACTTCCTGTTGGACTGAGGATAAACACTGTGTGTGTGTGTGTGTTTTTCAGGTGTGTGCGCGGCCTCAGTTTGGTAAATGGATCAGCTGTGTGACCACCGACTCCGACTGGATGGTAAGAAAACGCCAGGAACACGTTTCCTTCTGTTACTGTGACTCCGCCTCCATCCTGCTTTCAAATTATGCGGCGCCAGGCGCATTTTCCCTACCCCCCCACTCTGCGCCGTCTACTTTTTAATTTTCCTAAAAAAAATTGCGCTGTCTCCATTTCCAGCGCCAGGTGGACAAATAATATTTACATTCTTTCAATCTGAGCCATTTGATTGGTTCACGACTGCCATGTGACTATTCATATCATCTGCTGCCGTCATGGCTTCTCCTGCATGTCAGAGAAATAAGAGAAAACAGCGTCACAAGTGGCCCCAGGCATGGGGACCAGATGATTGGCTTCAGAAACGGTTCGAGCCCAGTCTGAGGCTGAAAGTAAGTAATCCAGGTAACCATGAACAATGTCAGGAACAGAGCTCTGATGATCAGAGGACAGAGAGGTCACCACCTCCAGGAATGATCGTCTGCATGATCTGATGATGAATTTCAGAGCCGACCGTGCTGTTCGTTCAGGTTTGAGATACAATAATATGCAGCAGCATAGCTTCTGTACTTTGAAGGTTAACTTTAAAATTATTTAAATTAAACCATAACATTGTTGAGATGCATATAAGCAGTGTTGTCAGTCACTCTAATCTGACTACTTTTTCTCTGTAATGAGTAATCTAACACGTTACTATTTGCAGTCCAGTAATCAGATTACAGTTATTTATCCAGGTAACTGTGCGTTACATTTTGTCATCTTCCTCAGTACAAAGATATATTGTTGCTTTCTTCTTGCGTCTCGGGGAGTGACGTCAGACCGATGCAGTGCCCCGTTTTCATCATGAGGACAACAACAGCACACAGACACACAAACTAAACAATGGAGGGAGGAGAGAGATGCGCGTTTTCTAGCTGAAATACAGGCACTATTGTGAGTCTGTGTCAGCTAAAGATGACAACATCAAGGTCAGTTGTGCACTCTGTGCTGGGACAAAGTGCTCTCTAGCTTCAGAAACACTACGTCAGGTTTGAAGGAACACCTGGAGTCACGGCGCAGTTACAGAGTGAGTCCACCAGGTGGAGCAGCAGAGCTGGGCTAATGCAGGAGGCCCCCCAGCACCAAACAACCAAAGCTGGACTTCAGTCCAAACCAGTAAGAAGAGAGCTGAAGGAGCTGGGCGGACAGGATGTAGCAGAGGAAATGCTGCCCTTAAACACGGCTGACTCGCCCTCGTTTATGGTTGTTGTTTTTATGCTGAGACAGCAGGGGGCGCTACTGGTGTTGTGCCAAAAAATGATCGTCTGTATTTAAACGGCTGTATTTAAATGACTTGTTGACCTCTAACCTGTGACACGTGTCAAACATCTCTCTCATGAATGATATCAGGTCATTGTGAGTGAGAAACAGCATTTCTATCACAGGGTAGAAGCTGCACTCAGCAGGTTATTTCTTCATGTTATATATGAGCCCTTCATAAATCATGCTGACTGCACTCTGTTCACCAACATAAAGACATTTATTATGGGAGTACTGAATGAGTCTTTAAAAAGTAGTCAAATTTAGGGGATAGTACTCATAAAAGAGAAACAGATGGGAAAAGTGAAGCATCGATTTGAGGATAGAAAAATCCAAAGTGAACCCAGGGGAACCATGGAAGGTTATCTACAGCTTCCTTACCTTCCTAAACCTAACCCTGACCCTAACCCCCATGGAGGACAGCAAAGGTCTCGGTCATAAGGTGCCTGCTACTTTGGCACGCCCCCCTGCTGCATTTGAAAGCCGTGCTGCGTGCTCGGCCCGCTCTCTGAACCGTACAAGAAAACGGACAAAAAATGAGAAAAGATGATAAATTACAAAATTATGAAAAATTATTTTAAAAAATTTAATTTTTCACTTGGATCTTTGAAAGCGCTTCAGTCCCGATGACGGCTTCACAGCTTGAAGCTGTAAAAACTCTGAAGCTGAGTTTGTGGCGGCGCTGAGCTGCAGGACCGTCAGATCGCTGAATTTAACCTTCATTTAAAGAGAATCTGAAAATGCCTGACTTCCTGTTCCTGCAGCTGTGCGGCGGCGGTCCGTCTCTGTCTCTGTGGCACCTCCGCTCTCTATCGCCGACCTCCATCTTTAATCTGAGCGGCTGCCAGCGACAGGCCGCCTTCCACCAGGACATGGTGAGGAAGACACTTCAGTATTTATCTGTCTGTACGTGGCGGTCGCTGTGTTTCACTTCCTGTGATGCGTTTCCTGTCTTGCTGCGTAGATCCTGACGGCGGGCGAAGGTGCGTTCGTGTCGCACTGCCTGCTGGGCGGAGAGGTCAAAGCTCAGATTCCCTGCACGCCACAGAGCCTGAACACGCTGCAGATCAACAGCAACAGCACCGAGCACCGGGTGAGACCCTGAACGCAGCACGCGCACCCTCACACAAACACAGCTTCCTGTCAGAGGTCACATGGCACAGAAGGCGTCCTCACAGCAGGACCGGCTGAACCCGATGTTTCACGGAGTGTTGCTTTCCAGATCTTTACGGACAGCAAACCCCGAACCCTTGCACACAAACTCAGTGATTCTTTTTCCCGTGTGTCAGTGAAGGTGTCGTGTGTGTTTCAGGTGCTGACGGTCGGCGGCAGCAACAACAACATCGACGTGTTCACAAACCTGTCCTACAGAGCCTTCTCCTTGAGCTTCTGAGGCAACAACCAGAATTCAAGGTGGAGATGATGCGTGCTTCACTCCGTGAGCTGATTGGCTGCTCTTCAGGAAGCCAAAGCTGAACATTTTCTTATGCACACAGTCTCAGTGACCACTTTAAAATCTGTAAGACACTAAAGTCCTGATGTGATGATAAACACGGAGCTTCCTCCGTGGATCAGAGGAAACGCCTGCAGGCTGATGTCATGTTTATAGCGTCTGCTGTGATGTTTGAAGCTAAATTCCTCCAACCTTGTGAATCTCTCTGGACAGCAAAGAGAGCTTAAAGGTGGCGCTCCTTCAGTTTTGAACAGTTGCTGCTGCTCGTTAAAGTCCTGGAAGCGCTCGTTAGTGAACAGCTGAACGAGTGTCTGTCTGTAAATCAGACTTCAGGAGACTTCAGGGAAAATCACAGCACGACTCCGGCAGCCTTCACAATGCTCGATTTTATTGATTCAGTGACAGCGAGCAGCACCGCGGAGCTCTTTATTGATCGGGCCTTAAACCTTAGACTGGTCCGTGCAGCGCTGTGTGAACATTCAGACTCATTTACGATGTGCAGGCAGAAGAGTCAGTCCCGTCACTGAGGGCAGGGTTCAGCATCAGTCCTAATATCATCGCTGAGCAGATGCTGGAGCTCCTCTGCTCCTCACCGTCCAGCCTGCCTCATTTAGAACGGATGATTTCCTTCCTCCAACATGAAATCAGAAGCAGCGACGCCGTCGTGCAGCAGTACGGCTCAGGCCGAGTATCTGTGCACGGACTCGCGCTCAGCTGCTGGAACTGGGTTTTACTCCTTATGGTCATGTGACTCAGGCGCACGCATCCTCAGATTTTGTCATCGTGGCGTGCTGAGGTTTATTCTAAAGGTCACGGCTGGGGTCAGACGGTCTGCTGATGTTATTTACGAGGCTGCTCCGCCTCCTGAGCCTCGCTCCTTCATCCGCCTCAAACATTCACATTTGGAGGAAGGGTTTGGATTCCTCCTGGATTCAGCTGAGATTTCAAGGCGATTTTAATGACTTCAGCCTGCAGTTTTCCAGCTCCTGTTTGTCATCTTTGGTTTTTGTGTATTTGTGTTACTGGTTTGTGCAGCTGAGCTGAGCGTACTGTCGTTCTTGGCCAGGACACGCCTGGTTTAATAAAAAAATACTTTAATACAGCAGCTGTTTTCCAGTCTGAGTGAAGCTCTCACACACACACACACACACACACACAGTATTGTGTGTTTGCCCCCCTCACACCTGCTGCAGGTAAACAGGAAACAGCTGATTGGATGAGAGACTCAGCTGAAGTGAACATGTTTTATTTATTACAAAAACTTAGACATACAAAAACAGGAACTAAAACTTTATTTAAACTAAACAGACAGACTCGTGATGCATTTGAGGAGCAGCAGAGAAATCAGGATAAACGGGTTTCAGCTAAAATCTGCTCTGAGACCGTCAACAGCTGATCGATGACGGGTCATCTGCAGGTAAACAGGTGACCTTTTTTTTCTTTTCTTTTTTTATCTGGCATGCACGAGGAGTAAAGTCCTACATGTGTGAAAGGGGAGCGGGCTGTAGTGTCCGCAGGTGAGTGATGGGTGGGGCCTCAGGCCGCAGACAGGCAGGCCTGCTGGACGCTGCGAGCCCAGGTGTTGAGCAGCTCGGTCACCGAGTGTTTGTCGGGCAGTTGCAGCAGTTTGGACGTCATGTTTCTGTGGACCGTCTGCAGGAAGCTGTTTGCACCTGAAACACAGATGGCCCATGATGTCAGCACCACGTCCTTATATGGGCCCACTTCCTCTTTAAGAAGTCAGTTTACCGATAACCATTTAAAAATAAACACTTTTGAAACGACAATCGTCTGAAGAAACGTTTCTACTCTCTTTTATTCCCCCCCCCCATCATCCTTCTGATTGGCTGTCCCTAACAAACAGAAGGCAAGCTGCTGACAGGATGAAAATAAGTCAATTCAGATCGATTTGAGCTTCGAGCCATCTCTGCCTGATCCATTCAACAGGCTCCTCCTCTTCCTCCATCCCTCTTTCTGAGTGACAGATATTTATAAATTTTCATATTTAAAAATCTGTCAGTGACTCCTCGTTGCTAGCGCAGCGCTCTAACAGGTGAGAAAAGATGGCGGGGTGGGCATGTCTCACCATATTGCTCTCCATCGTCGGCCCAGTACGGACTCTGGTCGGGATAATCAGCGGGAACGCTGAGCTGCAGCGGAGGAACACTGGGAAGGTTTTTATCATCTGAAAAACAAAAAGCATCACACCATCCAGCAGGGAGGAGAACGCTGAACAGGCACCAATAAAGTTTTATTGTTGGGGATATGTTGGGGTGTGTGTGTGTGTTGGGGATGTGGTGGGTGGCTGTAGGCAGGTATTTCTCTGATCAGACTGGTGTGTGGAGCTCTGGGGGGGGGGGGGCGTGGCAGTCTCACCCAGTTTGCAGATGAGGTGCACGGTGCCGTTGTTGCTGCAGTACGACGGGTCCAGATTGACAAGGAACTTGACGTCGAGGCGGGCCACCTCGCCCTGCAGAATGTTGGGGATCGTCTGACGCTCGTCATCCTCGTACTTCCTCTTGCGGCCGGAGACGTTTGGGCCCCTGAGGAAGACGGAAGGTGTGAATACGACCTCTGACCTGTAAATGGCGGTGAGTTAAACATGTGAGGTGATGCCTACGTGATGGGCGGCCCATGGATCGCGCTCATGGCAGGGGCGAAGGATCGGTAGAGAGAGTGGTTGAAGACCGGTGAGCGGATGTTGGCCATGACGGCGTCCAGCAGCGGCTGGCACAGGTACTGTTTGTTGGTGGCCACGGGAGGGGGAGGGGCGTCGGCTGCAAGAACAGGAAATGAACACCACAGATCAGAGTGGCTCCTCGCTCTGAAATCCTTACAAACCTCTAAGGAACACCAGCCTCTAAAGACGGCTGTAGAGAAGCAGGAGAAGCTCTTCTTACCACGGCCATGTCGTTCTTCAGTTTCTCCAAAGCGATCTCGCATTTCTGCAGCGTCTTCAGAGGACACCTGCAGGTCAGAGGTCAAAAAAGGAGCTTAGGAAGTGCAAAGAGAAGTGAAGAAGCTTCTGCTGTGAGCTTGGAGGTGTGCAGCAGGTTGGTGTGGCTGACATTTTTTCCTGTCCCTAATCCTCGCCAACGTGGTGACCGCGTTCTTTTTAATGTGCTGCACGGGCTCCTACTCGGCCTCCGCTTTTTTCCAGCTCTGTTCACATGAAGCTACAAAACTCGGTCCTCTTTTTACCGCAGCTGGAAGAATCTGGACCGTTTTTTAAGGATTTAGGCCGAGGTGGTTAATGACGTCCGCCATAAGAGCCGGGATGATTTCAGAAGTGAGAACACGTGTGATTTAATGTTTCACTGCTCTTTGTGTGAAAGGGTTAAATAATCCCACCTGGTGTTGGGGTCAGTCAGGATGTTCAGCAGGCTCTTCATCTTACTCAGGTCCTTCTTCCTGTCTGAAAGAGAGGGAACAAGCAGAACATTAACTATGGTCATTTTCACACAGAGAAGCTGAACGTGTTCTTTTAGCAACAGTGAAGCAGAAAATGAAGAATCTACAGAAATGATCAAAGTGATCAATAATGTTACAATAACCATTTTTTATGATTGCTCTGCTGAGTCTTTAAAGTGGACTCATTCGTGTTAGCGTGTGGCAGCGGACATCGACGTGAATGACTCACTTTTAAAGTGAAACCTCTTCCTCGCTTCCTGTCGCGCATGTTCTGGACCTTCAGATTAAAAGTTTCTAATAATCAGCTCAGTGTTTGTGCAGTAACCCCAAAAGCTCCACTGCTCTAGACTCTCAGTTTATCACATATTTTTCTACTCTTGGCTCTGTGCGATGTCATATGGAGGGGACAGAAGCTCCACCCACTTGTTGAGACAGCCAATCAAGAAGTCATCTTAAAGTGGGAGGAGCTGAAGCAGCTTGTTTCAGACAGGATGAGCTGAGGGGTTTAAAACTTTTAAGATTAATTTTACTGTGAAGTAAAACAAAAAAACCAAAGAGTTACTGAAATGATACAGTGATCATTTTCACTTCTGTCTTTAATTTCGGATACCATCTTCCTGTTTTGGCTTTTCTGTTTAATCTGTGACTCTTCAGCTGTGGCCCCTGAACCTTTGAGGCCCTACACCACCAAATCTGTGTTTCTATTAATAAAAGACGCCCAAAGTTGAAGTCCACGGCCCACAGTTTGGGAACCCGTGCACATGGTGAGGTGATGTCAGCATGGCGAGCAGCCCACCTTCATTCTTGTCGATTTTGTTGATCATGCGGCGCAACGGCTCGATGTACTTGGAGAGCTGTTTGAGCTTCTCCATGTACTGCTGGTCCTCCAGAGACGTCGCTCCCGCCGGGCTCACCACCGAGCTCGGGTTTCCTGAAACATTTTCACAATAAAAGCTGATGAGACTCAGCAGGAGCTGCGTGGTTGTTACTGAGGAGGGAAATCAGACGTGCAGTGGAAAACGTATTAAAGCTTATCAAACCTCTGAGTACTGCTGGAGTGTGAGTGTGACCTTCCTGTACAAAGAGTGTGTAGCTAACTGTAAGCTGCATTCAAGGTCATGAGGCACATTCTGTGACTTTGTTACCGGGGAGGTGCCGACATGACTGTGAAAAGAAAACTCCCCACAGCTGATCAAAGTTTGTATCCACACACTTAGTATAAAAGAGCTGCTGTTTGTTCTGCATCAGGTCCGGTGTGAAGCCTGCAGTGCTGAACGGATCCCTGTACAAACGTTTCTTTCACTAAATCTCAGGAAATCAGTTTGACTCATTTTATTTTTTACAGCAGACAGAGGAAAGAAACCCATGAGGTGTTTGTGGGGTTACCGGGAGTATTGAGTGGCCCGGGGGAGGGTACTCCGTAGTTCTGGGGGGTTCTGGAGGTGGCGGGGCTCGGCGAGGGCTGTGGGGACGGACTGGGCTGGAAACCTCCCGGAGACGGAGTGGGACCGGAGCTGCAGGGAGGAGGCAGGAGACGTAAAAACTAGTTTAGAAGATGACACCTAAACCACCTGTCCGCAGATCCAAAACCCGACCATTCTTACTGTGAGGCCACGCGGCACGTGGGAACAGGGAGTTCAGACTGTCCAGAGGCTCGTAGGCCTTGCTTCGGCGCGGCACAAACACGGTTTTAGATTTTTTAAAAAGAGCTGCCCAGTGATGCTGTTAGGCTGGAGTCTGACCACCACCAAAGACAGTATCACATTAAATATTAAATAAAAGCCAAAGACACATGTTTGAAACCTCAAAGCAGGATAAAGGCCAACTTAACGCTGCCCACATTTAAATCTGAGACCAAATAAAAAACTGTCAGTGACTCGGAGCGTTTGGGGCGTTAAATGTTCTTTTGTTGCAGCGAACGAGGCAAATCTAAGCTCGCCTCATCGACGGGCCGACCGGGTTTCATCCTGAGTACGGTGGGGTCTATTTACTGGACATACCTGGCTGAGTTTGGCTGTGAGGTCGGGGGTTGGGGTGACGGCTGCGGAGGAGGCGGCATCGACTGAGGCGTCGGGACCTGCACTGGTGAGGGTGATGACATCATCTGCTGTACCTGTGGAGGTGATTGGACAGAGAAGAGAAAGCAAACTAGCCAATCAGATCAGAGAGTGGAAGCGCCTTTCAACCGCATGATGTTTCTGTTTGTGGCGCAGCTTCATGAGGTCGTCACCTGTTTGGAAAAGAAACCACCTCCACCTCATGAAGCTGCTGGAGATTGAATAGCTAAAGAAGCAGGAGGAGGAGCAGGTGAAGGTCAGGGGTCAGACCGGGGATAAATACCTGCGGGGTCATCGCCTGCCCTCCGACCACGCCAGCTGCAGCGGCGTTTTGAGGAGGGATGGAAGTGTTCGGAGGTGCTCGAGGCAGCCGGGCTGGAATCGGCATCACCGGACGAACCAGCTTCAGAAGAAACAAAGCACAGGTAAGCAGAGGGGAGAGGTGAGCAGAGGGCACAGGTGAGCAAGTCTTTCTACACCTGTGAGGACTGGGGTTGGATTGTCCTGCAGGTTCAATTCAGAGTGTTACTGAAGCTAAATTAGCTATGCTGCATGAACGTGCTGATGGGCAGTTCATAAGGTCAGCTGATCGGCCCTGAGAATTTGGATGAACTCGACGACCTTATTTCGACCTTTTTTCACAGAGAAGGTGGGAGCGGTCACGTTACGTGCAGGTAAAGCTCCTCTGTTTGTGGAATATTCCAGCGAGTGTTGCTCATGTACTCAAACGTCTGCTCCATAACTTCGTCCTGTCTGTCTGATCATCTAAACAATTCGAGCACCCCAGGTGACAGGTGCCGGACTCAGCGTCACGTCATTTTAATTGGACCTGATGACCCCAAAGCACCTGAGTTTGTGGCGGCGTCCTCACCTGCCCAGGTACGGCGGCTGCAGCGGCGGCGGCTGCGTTGAGCTGCGCCTGAGCTGCGGCCTGCTGAGCTTGCTGCGCTGCCTGCGCCTGCTGGACCTGCTGCTGCAAGGCTGCACGGGCCTGCTTTCACACACACACACAGACACACACAGAGGAGGCGAAGCATGCAAGCAGAGGGAGGGAGCACTGAGCTGTAAAATCTGGAGCTGCTGTGATCTCACAAGAGAAGGAATGACAGGCTGAATCACAGCAGCTGATTTATTTTCACTCGGATCAGGATTCCAGGTTTCCGGCTGCATTTTAAAATCGGTGCTTTCTACGATCCCTCGTGTGTCCTCACCTTTAAATACGTACATGTGATCATAGGTGATCAAATTATGATTTGCAAGCTTAGAAAACTATTTGATTTTTTTTAATGATCGCAGGAACCCCGTAATCCACCGAGTGGCTGTGATTCAGTCGGAGTTACAGACACAAACCTGCAGCTCAGTCTCACCTGGAAGGCCTGCAGCCTCTGTTGCTGCTGCTGATGCTGCTGCTGCTGGTTCAGAGAGTTGATGGGAACGTGCTGAGAAGTCATCTGTCCGGCCAGAGACTGAGGCACCATGCCAGACTGCTGCTGCTGCTGCTGCTGCTGAGAGTGAGGAGGCATCTGGCCTGGCTGAGGCTGAGCCTGGACCTGCTGCTGCACCATCTGCTGGATGGACTGGGCCTGGGCCTGGGCCTGAGCTTGGGCCTGTGCTTGAGCCTGAGCTTGGGCTTGAGCCTGAGCCTGGGCCTGAGCTTGGGCTTGAGCCTGGGCCTGAGCATGTTGCTGCTGGAGCTGCAGCAGCTGCTGCTGCTGAAGCCTCGTCTGGTGTATCTGCAGACATCAGACAAACAGAACTGATAAACAACCAGAGGAAAGCTGAGGGTCTGCAACTGTGTGCATCTCCCACACTGCCTGCAGCCCAAATGTCACACAGAGACTTTTATTAACATTCAGCTGCAGACGTGCATGAGAAACTGCTCAAAAATAAACTACTGCCATATTTAAAAAATAATGCTCCTCAAATAAATTAATGCTTCTTTCCTCCATAAAAAAGACTCACAGCTGTGCTATTAAAATGTAAACAGAGCAAAAACAGCAAAAGGCTGATTATTCTTTAAAAAGTCAGTCTGCAGTGAGGTAGACTTCACCAAAGTGCTGCCTCCTGTACACACAGTGCTCTGTGCAGATAACACAACATGTGAACAGCCTGAATGAACAAACTTCCATCCTTCAGTCAGCGGGGTTCTAGCTAGCTGTTATCGTAACAGTTAGCGGCCTTTAGCATTAGCATCAGTGTGCATGGTGGTAAAGATGAGTGCTCGAACCTTTTATTGGGACTTATTTGCAGCATTCTCTACAGGATCCATTATTCTGCTGCTCATCTGACTCCCAACCATCTCCAAATAACTGAGCATCGATTTTCTTTTTACTAACCAGCTCCGCTTCAACAGTTTCGTGTCTGTTTACTTCTCCATGCTGTCGCTTCCTGCATGAAGCGGTGAGGGTGTGAAGTTGTGCAGAGAAAGGTGGACTGCTGGACCTACAAGTTTGATTTTAACGCGACAGACTATATCGATATTTCTTAAAAACTCGATATATCGCCCAGCCCCACTCTCAGGTACACCGTCTGCGCTTGCTCTGTGTGCGTTCATATGTTAAGAAATCACCCACAGAATGCTCGACTCCTATTGGTGCATTTTTGCCCCCCCCTTTGAAAACCTGGCCCTGGATTTTCACCCCACCTTCCTACAAAGGTCCTGCTGCAGAGGGGTGTGTGACCTGGTTATACCTGGTTCTGCTGCTGCTGGTTCTGGACCGCCTGTTGCTGCTGGAGCTGCTGCATCCTCATCTGCTGCTGCTGCACCTGGAACTGCTGCTGCTGCTGCTGCTGGATGGCGTTCTGCTGCTGCTGCTGCTGCTGCATGGCGTTCTGCTGCTGCACCTGCTGAAACTGCTGGAACTGCATGGCATTCGGTTGCTGCGACTGCTGCGACACCATCTGCTGCATGGGCATCTGCCCCGGACCGACTGTGGAGGGAGAGAGGCGGAGATGAAGGACCGACCCGACGCCCGAGGCCAGCTCTGGACTCTCAAACACACACCGTGCTAAAGCAGAGACTGAAAATAAGGCCGGCCCTGATGCCAAAATGTGCCGTGTAGACGCAGCCAGCCTCCACAACACTCTGAAGATGTGCATTTACAGCGAACACCACATGGAGGAAACACTCACTGGCTTGTGGGTTTCCAGCCACCCCTGCCATGGCATGCTGGCCTATCTGCATCGGCCCCATGGCCCCCATGCCACCCACTGGAGCACCGGCGGGGCGAGGCCCCATGCCAATGGCGCCCGGACCCCCTCCAACCCCTGTCAGGTTAGTCAGGGCATTCATGGGATCTAGCAGAAGGGTAGACAACAGACCATATTAAGCAGCTCCAACATGCACAGCAGAAATCATGAACGGCATGAGTCCGGTGCAGACCGGTCCAGCAGAGGACAGAACACAGCAAAGAAAAAAAAATGACGAGGGGACCGAAGAGGACGCCAAGTCCACCTACCTGAAGCTCCCAGAGCCTTTTTATCTGCAAAGACGACACAGGCATCAGTCACACAACCATCTGAAACAGGCCCGAGTAACAGACCCAGCATCGACAATACCGTACAAGAACATAACTGTCACAACTCAAGGTTTGAATGTTAATGATCACAGATTAATAAACAGTTTGGATCAGGATACGTCAAAATTTGAAGGTATAAATCTCAACATCAAGTTTTTGGATTTGTTGAGAGAGAAATCGTTTCTTTCAAAGACACAAACGAGACTTCCCGCTCAAACCGACGACTAAATCCGTTCCAACACCAGCGCCATCGACGCGGTTCAAATGCATGAATCTGATTGGCCACTGATCTCAGATTATTGGGACAGAACGAGCTCTTCGGATACTCACGGATGTCTCTGAAGTGGATGATCAGCCGGGCCACCAGAGATAAATACTCGTCCTGCAGAGAAACGAGAACACGTCGTGAAGAAGGCGCCACAGGTTTGAGGAGGAAACTGTTCGATGCTGCTCCTGTTATTTATCTTTGATAGCATCACAACATTAAAATATTAATTATCAGAGTCTGGATGATAAATCAGCCAAACGCAGCTGCTCACAGCGTCTGGAAACACTGTGGAAGATCATTCTGTCACAGGCTTATTGAGCTTTGCTGGTTGATGCAAAATATTCAGATTTTTCTGTTTGATTTGTAACTCAGACCTCCACACAGCAGGTGGCGCTCTCAGCAATCAATACAGTTTACGTGAGCTTTCTGACATGATTTGAGGCCAACTGTCACCAGAGATCGGTGCTCAGATCATCTCACATTTCACTTTACAGCCAAATTATTTTATTTCCTGTCCACGGGAGCAGCAGCGTCAGTAACCACGGTGACGCCATGTCGGTGGGCGGGACTCACTCTGGACTTGGCTTTGACGTAAACGTGGTTCTCCATGTCCGTGCTCGACTTGTGCGTGGTGTTCGCAGTTCCCGCCTTCCTCATGGCCTCTTCGCTGCAGAAACCACACTCACCGTCACTTCACACTCACACCAACAGCTTCAGCCATTTCATTCATTTCTGCATCCACCCACCACCCACCCACCCAGGATCTACCCACCCACCCAGGATCTACCCACCCACCCACCATGTATCTACCCACCCACACAGTTATCCATTTATCGTTTGTATCAGGCTGGTTTTATTGACTCAGATCACATGTATAAATCAGAGCATGCAGTAAGAACCCGAATCAGGAGAGTAAAGATCAGCTCATCAGGAACCAAACATGCACATCAATAAACCATCAAATTAACAGCTGAGATGTGCTCAGATTCAGTGTTTTCCCTTAAAGCACCTGATGAATAAAGCTTATTAATCCAACATCATCTACAGGAACCATTAAACTCCAGAGTTTTCCGATGCAGATCATTAACAGACTGACTGGACGAGAGCAGGGAGCAGATCTATCTTTTTTAAGAGTCTCATATTTTGATTGATCTTGAACCACCAAAGGCTCACTCTGACCCCATCCAAACAACAATGGCAGGATGCTGGGTTGCCTAGCAACACATACAGTTTAGACACATGTTACCATGAAGGCTGCGGACGTGGACAAACGCGTCGGTACCGTCGGTAACGGCGGAGCTGTGCCTGATGAGCTCCACTGCTTCTACTTCTACAGTAGATTCAGCCACTGAATTCAGGCGGCATCAGTGTATGAAGCAGAGCCCATAATGACGCTGATCAGAGCAGAGTTTCCGGAACTAACACCTGACGGAACACAGCTGCAGGTACGGCCCCCCCTCTGCCGGGCTAAACCCGGATACAGCCCGGGAGAGCAAGCAGCAGAAGCGGCCCTGATGGGCTGAGAGGAGCTCACACCTCCTGAACCAACACTTCCTTTAATAAAGCCTCACTGCTGTACACCAGCCTGCGTTTGATGGCCTTCCTGAGGAAGCCCTTCCGGTCTCGAACCGGCGACCTTTCCCGTGTTAAACCACCCACCATCAGCAGTGCGCGCCATGCCAGCCAAAACAAACACACAGATGATTAAAGTGAAAATGAATGAAAGCCGCGGTGTGAGCAGCTAATCATGCTAACAATGAAGCCTGACAGGAATTCTCTTTTAGCCTCATTTTCTTCGTTTTCTCCGCGCCGGATCAAAGACGGTGTCCGGACCGCTGGTGCTCCGTTTCCTGCCCGGTGTTTGGACCCGCGCTCACCTGTTTATTCAGTCTTTTTTCTTAATTTAATCTTTTTTATACGCGTGCTCAGACATGACGCATTTTTAGCTTAGCCCGAGAGGCTAACCCAAACAGAAACAGCGCGTTTATAAAGGAAAACGGAGACTTTCTCACATCTGAGCTACGACTTTCTGTCGGAACTGCGGGCTCCTCCAGTCGCTGTCCGCTCCGGGAACTTCCATGGCGCAGAGCGGGTTTTCCAGATGGATTTTAGCGGAATTCCTGGATGCGTTCCTGCTCTTCCTCCTTCTGCTCCGGGGATAATGGCGGCCGCTGCAGCTGCATCAGCAGACGCTGCCGCCGCCTGCTGGACGGAATGTTTACTGCACCGTGGAAAACGGGGGCGGTCACTCGAAGCACAGGGCCCACCCAGCTCCCACCGGGGCCCGAGCCACTGGCTGAAGTGGGTTCGAGGGGGATGTGCTGCTCGTCTTGAGCCTCTTTTTCACTGGTTTTTGTGGTTGTTCCAAACTTTTCTGGTGGCATTTGGGTTGTTTTGCTCTGTTGACTTACACCTTACTTGAAACAGGCTCATCATATTACTCTCATTATCATCATCATCATCATCACTGTTAGTCATGCAATACAAACACTTAAATAAATGGAACTGCAAAATAACACTAATAATACTAACACTGAACAAAGAACTCATTCTTGGAAAATACCAGCCGCAGCAACAATAACATTAGTAATTCAAACAATGGTGCCTAAACCCTAACTTTAACCCTGTGTTCATAGTGCAGAATGAGCTGGAGCTGCAGGTGGAGAGGATGGTGTAGACAGCAGGTACACTGAGCTCCAGTGTTGGGACACATGGATGCAATGAAAGCGGTCTTCCTGCTGTGGATGAGGTCCGATGGTACAGATGCCAACACATCAGACAGGGCGGCACGGTGGTCAGCAGGAAGGTCCTGGGTTCGAATGCACCATCAGACCTTCCTGTGTGGAGCAAAGCAAACATATCACAGTTCTCAGAGCTGAGCTTCGATGCTGCAGAAAACAGCCGTTCTCATATAATTCAGTGAGCAGGTCAGAGCTTTGCTGCGGAGGAAAACACTACTTTTACTTTTTTATTATTAATATCATTGATATGTTGTATTGATATGACTCTAAATCTGTTTATAAAGTCTTGAAAGAAATATGGTCTAGTACCGTGCTGCAGGTATGGCTGCATATAAAGCAGGACGGCTGCCGTCCGCCTGATTTAAACATGGAGTCACACTAAGTTAACAGTTCCTCTGCAGCTTTACTGCTGATTTTCTCTGTGAAACAAACAGTGGTGATGGAGCAGCTACAAAGTTCTCTGTTCTTCATGTTGATGATCAGGTGGTTGATGAAGGACATCCAGCTGTTTCCCAGTAAGGGTTTAATGGTGTTAATGAACAAGCACTGCTGCTGTTGTATTATCAGTCCTGTTATAAAAACTGGGACCTACATACAGGCTTAATGTTCTGATACTTTTTATTCATATGTGCACTCCTAAATATGTTCCTACTGCAGGTCGAGTTATTCGATTTGTGATTCTAAAGGAACTTTTATAGTTTTTAGGGAGAAGTTCTTGGATGTAAGAACACGTTTAAAAACAGATGAAATTGTCAGTATAGATGATTTCAGTAGGGGGGCACCAAGCATCAATCTCTGGGGGCTAAAAAAGGACGCCAGTGCAGAAGCTCCAAAAGACGCAGTTCCCCTGGAGTCCAGCAGAGGCAGCAGTGAGTCAGTCCCCATGTTAAACCTTTCCATCAGAAACCAACATGTTTTCAGCCCGATACAGAGACTGCTTTGGTCTCTGTGGATAATTCCCCCTTCGTAACGGCTGCACGGGGGAGGATGTTTCTATAACTCACCTGGTTAAATAAAGTTTGCATTATTGGGGGTGTGGCCTCTTTGACAGGTGGATGGTGATGCAGTCATTAGCTGATAACATGTCCAAATATGGTCATTTCTGGCAACAGCCACCACATGCTAACCCTGAGGCTTTTAAATTATTAGTCCAAAAGCAGTGGATGATGTCATGGCTACGTCCATCTTTTATATACAGTCTATGATCTACACCCAGTTCCTTCAGCTCAGGTGTCTCATCCTGACCTGCATGAAGCTCCACCCTCTAATGTGACTTTGATTCTGGCTCCAAAACACCAACATGGCAGCAGCCAAAGTGCTGAAATAAAGTTTAAAAAATTCTCAGACCACCTGCAGCTCTGTGTCCTGCAGTGGAACACCTGAGTGCAGGTAGCCTCTATCACAGGGTCATTCAGGGTCACAGCCTGCAGCTGTGACGGAATCACTGACGTCCACCTGAAACGCTGAAGTTCTGCTTCCTGGGAATTTATGGCGGCAGAAACACGGTCAGCAACTGTCACACTTTCTTCTTCTTTATTGATCCTCTGTGTGGATGACAACGTTCTCCACACACACACCATCATCATCATCATCATCATCACTCTGGTCACAGAACAGTGTGGGTGGCTCAGGTCAAAGGTCACACCAACAGCAGCACTAATCTGGATTCAAAACACATGAAACCCAAACAACCAGGAAACATCTAAACTTTATTCAGACACAATCAGCTGACATTAACGGGCAGAGGAGGAACCGAGCTGAAGCTGCCGTTAATGTGTTAACATTCTGGTTTAAATAAATTTAGGATCAGATTTAGCCACGGGGCGGGCTTCCATCCACAGCAATAAGTCAGACTTCAGCACAGAGGAGGAGAAACACTTTAATGTGAAACCACGACAGGAGAAACCAACAGAAGCTTTGATAAAGTTTTAGTTCGAGCTTCCCGTGTGCAGAAAAACAAAGACGTGAGCAGGGAGGTGGCCCGGCACTCCTGCACGGACTGAGAAGAAAAGAAACAAACGTCAGAAAACGGAAACTGAAGCCTCGCGGCCGCTCTGACCGCCCGCCGTTAACGTTGGCGCTCCCTGCCGAACTCTCGTCTCCAGAAGCTGCTCTAGTAGTTTCATTAGAATACGTTCACTACTCTGTAGCTCCTATATACACATGTAGATCTGTATGTACAGCAACATTAAACGCCTCCCACCCTGCAGCAGCTTCTCTGCAACTTCCCCGTCACGCCCGCTCATCGGAACAGGAAGTGACACGTGGACTCTCAGGAGGGCAGACACGACGACCTTTCGCATTAACCATCAGCTGTCTTTATCGAACCCTTCGGTACCATCTGAGCCGTCCGCCCTTTATTACCCGCCTGCACTGCCGAGCGTCCACGGGAGGAGTCACAGCTGTTAACACAGCATCTTTATAAAGTGTTATTAACCATTTATTACATGATTATCTGCTGATTACACATTTAAAGTGAAAGTTAGAGGAATGAGCAGAGGTCAAAAGAAGCTGAGCCGCATTCAAACTCTGTAACTGCGACAGGTGCAGGATGACACGTGAACCTCCTGCAGGAATCAAACCGACGCACAGAACCGTTAACCGTTTTCAGTCCGACAGAAAACATGAAAGACACCAAATAAAAATACTCCGTGGACTGCTCTTCTCTCAAAGCACCGACAGCTCTGAGGTCGACTCCTCGTGACCTCGAACTCATCTACAGGGTTGGAACTCGTCAGTCCTGCAGGCGGCACTTCGATCAAAGACGCGGGATCGAACCGCCGACCCGCCTGACTGCTACAGGGGATAAACAGAAAAACAAAAACAGAAAATAAAGGTGGGGGGAGTAAAGTCTGAATCCACCAAGTGATGCCGTGGGCGGAGTCCGTGTCCATCCGTCCCGCCCTCCCTCCTTCCTTCAAGATGGTGGTTGATTTTGGACCGCAGTTCCTCACCGCCCCGCCCACCCCGCTCCTACAAACAGAGAGAAACACTTTACTGACGGATCGCTGAAACACACGAGCATCCTCTGTACCTGTCCTTTCACAATAAAAGCAGAGCAAAGGCTGAAGCTGCTCTGAGGTAAAAGACACAAATTATGGGACATCATGATGGACCCAAATATTTCCTCAAACCCGGAGTCATCACTGAGCCCACAGAGCACAAACAACCTCTGCAGTTCCTGCATCCGCCTGTTGGGGGCAGCATGCTTCCTAAATATACCCAATAGCATCCCATCACCCCCCTCCCTCAGTGGTGACGGACTCACCTGTAGTTTGTGGACCAGAGTGAGGCAGAGACTGGGTGGCAGGGAGGGGTGAGGGGCGGAGTCACTCTGAGGCAAAGGGCACCTCTGGAGGGGGGGGCTTAACGGTGACGGGCTGGGACGTGCGGCGGGGGGGCGAAGGCTTGGGCTGAGCCTGCTGCTGCATCGTGTCGTAGTACGTCACGCCTCCGTAGGTCACCTGGGACTGACCCTGCAACCAATCAGAAACCTTTATTGTCCCTGGACCTCACAGACAAAAACAAAGACATGAGTTTCACACGAGTACCTGTGGGCTTGGGTACATGGTGGGGTAGGGGAAGGTCATGACCCCCGGTGGAGGGTAGAAAGGTGGTGGCAGCAGTTGCTGTGGTTGCCCTGGCGACAAAGACACAGGCGGGCCTCCGTAGAGGGCAGGGTTAGCGATGGGCCCTCCTGATTGGTGGGGATGGATACCTGAAGAGAGATTGAGGGCGTGAGAGATGAGGTCACTGTGCAGAAGCATTTCTAAAAATCTAAAATAAGAACCGAACTCCACCCACCGGGATGCGGGATGTGCATCTCAGGCTGCACCAGCATGCCCTGTGGCGGCATGGGGGCGGGGCTATCCCCGTGAGCATAGATTGGTCCCTGGTACGACACTGAGACAGAAAAACAAAGGCAGGTTAATCACAGGGAGGTGGGGTTTCCTTCTCCGACACCTTTGAGGTGCTTCTTCTGTTTCAGAGAGCAGCGCTCATCTTCATCCTCCCACGTTAACTCCCTGAAGTTAATTCACGAGTAAAATGACGCTCTTTAATGAACACGCAGCAGTTTCAGCTGCAGCAGGAGCTCGATTTGTTCTGCACGTGTGCAAAAGCAGCTTCTGCAGATCTGTTTCGGTTTCTCCTGAACGTTGACCTACAGATTATAATCTTTAATCTAACGTGTTAATCCGCCGCCGCTGCTCAAACTGTGTCTGACGTGACGCTGGTCACATGACCTCAGCCTTACTGGGCTCATAGAAGTGTCCCTCCATCACTCCCAGGTGCATGGGTGGCGCTGGCTCAGGCACGGCTCTCTGTCGCTGGGAGGAGTAGCGTTTGGCCCGGTCTGGTGCCGACGCCCATCTCCTCCATCCCGGAGAACTGTGGCGGGCCGCTGGGGATGTGCATGGGGTTTGGAAGGCCTGTGGACAGAGAGAAGTCAGGTTAAACTGGTTTAACTGGGACACTAAATAACAAATCTGAGTTCCTCCTTGTCAGAACAAAATCCACCTTCTCCAAAGTCTGCAGTTTCTCCCTCACATCGACAGCTGCTCAGGTTTCCCCTCCCCCTCAGGTTCAGGTGTCATCCTTGACAACCTTTCACTCCCATATCAATAATATTACCGGGTCTGCATATTTCCACCTACAAAACATAAATTGCCTCCGCCCCTTGCTCTCCCCACATACCACCTCCATCCTTGTTCATAGTCTTGTTAACTCTCGTATTGATTATTGTAATTCCCTTATAATTGGCCTCCCTCAAAAATCCCTCCAGAAGCTTCAAATGGTTCAAAACTCAGCTGCTCACATTTTCACTAACCCCCCTCATTTCACCACATCAGCCCAGTCCCACAGCAGCTCCACTGGCTCCCAGTTCAAAATCCTCCTGTACACATTCAAGGCCATCCCCAACCTCGACCCAGCCTATGACCTCGTCCCCCCGGCCCTCCTCCTCCATCCGCCCCGTTCCCCCTGCCGGCCTCAGCACCACGGCGCTGTGAACTCTCTCCCACAAGACATTCGCAATATTTTCAAATCACGACTCAAAACTTACCTGTTTAAGACTGCACTAGCTCCTCTGCTCATTTTAGTTTCTGTTTGTGCTTTAGGTGATTTTTTTGTTTTAACCCTGTAAAGTGTCCTTGGGTGTCATGAAAGGCGCTTACACATATTATCTGCTGTGGAGGTATAAATGTGCTGATTCTGATGGATTCTAATGTGCTGAACTCAACTTATGTTTGATATGATATTTAGAGCTCAGTGCAGGCTCTTCAGCTGCCCAGAACACTCAGCGTAGGGTACCAGCCTTTCACTGAGGCACAGAAACCATTGGTTTAAATAAGGGTCAAAATCTAACATCTGTACCTTTAAACCCACCTGAGCACAGGTGCTCTGCTGCACTCCAGCCTATACTTTTGGATTTTATGGAAGTTCAGGCACAGTTGGAACTGCTGAGCTCAGCTCTGCCTGCAGGGCGGCGCACTCACCTCTCATCTCAGACCGCATGTATGACGTCGGGCTCTGACTCCAGCTCTGTCCGGCCAGACTGAGTCGAGCCACGTCCTGGTCCAGCTCCGTCAGCCCTCCTCCCACCTGGCTTGGCGCGTCGCCTCCTCCCGTCCAATTCTTCCCCCCGCACTGCTGGGGGAGGAGGCGCTGCCCCCGGCAGCAGACTCCTCCACAGACGCCTGTTTACTGCCCATGTCTGTGGGACGAGAGCGAGTCCTACGAGCCAGCGAGTAAGACTTGCGCTCCACTGGCCGCTCGGCAGGAGGAGAGGCTTCCCGATTGGTCGCTGCTGCTGATGACTGAAGGGAGGGGTCAGAGCTGGAGGAGGAAGCGGCCAATCCTGACGCAGATCTGTCGGTGCCACCTCGCTGCTCTTGCTGACGCCTCGGTGAAGCAGACTGGTAACTACCAGGCTGTGGTGACGCTGCCGGCATCACGGCACCAACGCCCACTTCCTGCTCCGCAGCCCCTCCCTGGCTGACTGTAATGTCCTCAATGACCACAGAGGGCCCTCCTCTTCCTCCTCCGCCACGGCCACCTCTGTTGACCACACCCTTTTCCCCAGCAGGCTCCACCTGAGCTCGAGGACTGGGCCGCTCTCTGGGGTGCATCAGGGGTGCGTTTGATTCATTGTTCCTGTAGTGCGAATGAGGCGGGGGATGCATGTTACTCTGGGGTGGTCTGCTACGGGAAGGCGGTGCCCTGGACTGGATGCTGCTTCGCTGTGCAGAGGACGGGGATGAAGAAGAGGGGTGGACAGATGAAGGTGGGGGAGCTCCTCCTCGGTTCAGAGCTCCTCCTCTGCCCTGCCAGGACCGGACGGGCCGCTCTCCTCCTCCATCTCTCCACCGTTTGTCTCTGCTGGGAGACGAAGTCGGTCTGCAAAGAGACGCAGAGACGAAGGTTAAACATCAAAGCTAACAGCAGCTACGCTCGCTACAGGACGCACGATCGCCTCACGAGAAGGTGACTCATTCACAGCTTCCTGTTTGAACTGTTCTCACAGGTTACAGCTGTCAGCCTCGCCACAGTTTAACGCTCGAGACGCCAGTCAGTGATTTAGATTTCCTCCTCAACACACCACCCTCGTTCAAACCCCTCGCCAGAGGCGGCGCTCACCTGGGCCTCCGCTGTCTGTACCCTCGGTCTCCGGAGCCGCTGCCGTTTCGGATGTCGTAACCGTAGATGGCGATGAGCTCCTCGCGGCTCTTCGGCGCCTGCTCCTCCTCCCTGAACTTGTCGTGCTCCCAGCGGCCCTCGTCCTTCCACAGCTTCCTGTTTCTGCCTTTAGGCCTGACGGGACACAGACGGAGGTGACAGGTGGAGGTAACGCCCACCTCAGCTACAGGTCTGAGCGCTAAACATCGCTCACTTTGCCTTCCTCATTTTAAACGTTTTTAAAGTTATGTCTTCGTTCTTCATTTTAAAGACATTTTAAGTGTTACAGAGAAATATTCCTGACTTTGTCATTTAGTAACTTGTTTATAAACCAGCTGTTTGTCTTCTTACTGATTTATGCTGGTTTTTCCAGCAAAACCTTAAAAACTAAGAAACACTTTGTCCAAATTTAAAAGAGTACAGTTTAAAAACTGGACCAAAAAACAAAAAAGGGCCAAATTAATTTAGACTAATTAACTTCCTGCCGATTATTTGGACAACAAACAGTTATCTAACAGTTACGTGCACTACAGGCCCCCTCCAGCAAGCCCCGCCCCCAGCTGATATTTTAGCTGATCTGAACGCCGTCCGTCTCACAAACTCAGAAGATTTGGATCATCCCATTTTTTCTGGATTTTTATGAATCAGACCGTCAGCTTTGCAGTAATGCTGTTAAACACACCCAAAACCCCGATCCCAGGGCGGGGTAAGAAAACTACCAACAATTCTTAAATAAAATTTAAACAACATTGTGGTGTTTCAGTAAACTGAGTCTGCTCAATACTCTGGCCTTCTTATAATTCAGAGGGCAGTGATGTGATGACGACCCCTCGGCCTGCCTGTCTCCCTCCACCCTAAGACAAAACTCATCCTCAGCCTTCATTCAGCTGCAGATTTCACACCATCAGCGAAGTCACAGCACTATTTTTGAGACTCTGACTTCATCTTTAGGCGGTGCTGTGGCAGAATACCTCTCCTCCTCCTGAGCGTGCCCGCGGACGTCGTGCTCGAAGAACAGACCCTTCCTCGGGATGTAGGCCGGGTTCTTTCTGTCCTCGTCATCGTCGAGCTGCTGCCCCGGTTTTCCTCCCGCCTTCGTCTCCGGGTCATCCGTCGACTCCTGAACGAGAGTTTGGATCAGATCAAACATCACAGCAGGCCTCGCTACATCCTGTAAACCCTCCCTTTCTGAGGGGCAGAAGCCCACGGGCTTTCTTCACCTCTCTTGTGCACAGTCTGTAGCTTTGGGTGGCTGACCCCACCTCTGCTCCTACCATGCTGACCTCTCCACCTGCCCTCCCTCTTATTCACACATGCATCCTGCCTTGCTTTTACTGACTTTTCTTTCTGCCTGCTCCTGAGTGCATGTGTGAAAGCTGCTCTGTCCATGGTGGACAAACACCTTAAGGCTGAAGCCCTCCGAACGTTTCAGGGTCATAAAACTGAGAAGTGCGACTTATTCACGCACAGCATCAGCTGACTGCTGTTCCTGAAATGTTGGCTTCTCTTAAAACCTGTTTGACAGGCGGTGCTGCCAGAGCACCGACAGGTAAAACCAGCGTCCGTCTCACCTGTCCGTCTCCGCTCTGTCGCTCGCCGGCTAGGTTTCCTTTCTCCTCTGCTTTGCTCTCCTCTTTGCTCTGCCCTCCAGCCTCCTCTTCCTCCACAGCATCTCCCCGCTCCTCCTCCTCCTCTCCCTGCGCGGGGGCATCTGCAGTGGAGGGTTTGGGCTCGCTGGCTGCTGCTGGAGCTTCCTCTTCACTGTAGTGCTCAGCTTCCTCTTCCTCTTCCACTCCCTGAAGGGAACAGTTTGAGGAACAACACTCGTGCTGAGATTCTCTCACTAAAGAGGCTAAAGAGTGGAGCTCGCGGCAGAGCGGCGAGTCTGGCTGTCGTACCTCTGAATGGGAGCCGTTTTCCTCGGGGTCGGCGCTGTCGTAATCTGAGAGGACGGCTGATAACAGAAACAGAACGGGTGAAACCAAACAACACGATTTGTAATCACCTGCCTGGGTGCGCCGTGCTGAACTCGGAATGAAGCTTCTTACCTTCTCCCACCCCGTCTTCACTCTCCTGCAACAACACAAAGAAGAAACCAGTGTTAATCTCCTGCTGCAGCTCCAAACTGCTCAAACACGTCTTCATGTGAGAGTCAGAGCTTTGAGTGCTTCAGAGGGAGCTGGACACACACCGACGCTGCAGATTATTCCTTTTACTGCGCTCATTTCCCACCCTTTAACCCGACCGAGCACACCAAACCAGCCCAGCTCGGATCGTTTCAGTCCCAGCTGAGAGTCTGAACACAGCTCACAGGCGCCAACAAAGTTCTCACTTTGAACAGAACTTAAAACACCAGAATTTAAAGGCCGAGAGGACGAGACGCAGACAAACAAGTTAAAGATGCCCCAAAGGGATATTTGGAAGTCCGTCTGAGCCGACGCTAAAAGCCGGACTCACTTCAGCTCTGCACCGTCAGCAGAAGGAGCTAACAGCAGGTTGGAGGGTTTGATCTGAAACACCAACAGATTTAATCTGGATGTTGGAAAGTTCTGAATTTGACCACAAACAGTGACCAACAGAGACGACTCTTCTCTCTTTATGGTCACTTTCACACTTTTCTTTATTAAATCAGGAGGTGCCCGATTTACATCACCCCCCCCCCCCCCCCGTGTGTGAGGAGCTCCACCCACTGAGGCTGAGGGAGGGGGGACCTAACACACAACAGCACACAGACTCACACACTGAGCTCCAATCAATCAATAAATTACACATTTATCTCGGTCCTCATTTATATTTTTAATAAATATGAATTAGTGAACGTATATTCTTACACCTGTTATTTTATAAAGTTAGTAAATCCAACATCCTGAGGAGCCTGATGTCTCACACAGAACCATCAGTCCTCAGTGACTCAGCCACAAGCTGGAGAGCATGGTGTCAGGGAGGACATTCAGGCAAAACATGGTCAAATACACAGATCACCAAGAACAAGTGAAAGGTTACAGCACGGCAGCGAGACAGAGAGTGGAGGCTGAAGATGCTCAGATGTTCAGTGGGAGTGAGCAGGATGGGTTAGAAACGAGTCCATCAGAGGGACAGCTCACACTCAGAGGCTGAGAGGGTTTGGACATGTGCAGAGGAAGGAGGGTGGAGAAGAGGAAGACCTCAGAGGAGGTTCATGGATGTAGTGATGGAGGACATGCAGAGGGCTGGGATGGGGTGAGATGGAGGCAGATGATAATAAAACAGGACGCTGGTATTGATCAGTATAGGCAGATCCATCAGAGGCTGGCTGGCCTGAAAGCCGTCTGATTGGTGCGTCTTTAGTGAAAAGTTGAGGTCAGGGGTTAATCGAGCCCGAGGCCTTGGTGTAAAATGGGAACGTTTTAAAGCTCAGGAGGCCGCGGCTCAAGATTCAAAACTCCATCATGTGCAAAGATGAAAGTGGTGTGAAATCACAGGGAGGGGTCGGATTTGTCTCCAACACAGTAACACTGTCAACAAGCCTGCTGCTGATTGGCTGTTACAAATCTGTTTGCTGTGATGTAAACAGCCTGGACCCTGTGCCCTGCTGGGTTTGGATCAGGTTAAAGCACCGCCTGCTGCCGGTGGTGGAGTCATCCATCTTTCCCCTCAGTGCCGGGACCAAAAACGGCCGCCAAACACCACCACAGGGCCAGAAATCTCAGACGGGACCGCGGCTACAAGATGGAGGCTCAGCCCGGAGCTTCTGACAGACCTGCGGTCATGTGGAACCGCATGACGCAGTCAGTCCGGGGGTTGGTGGACCAGCCCCGGGGTCCGGGTGTCACTTTCAAACACACTGATGGATGCTCTCCTCTCTTCGGTCAAACGTAACGTTTGGTGTTCGAGTCCACCCGGCGCGGGTCGTCTCGGACAGACACACTGAAGCGGGCCTCTCGGCGTGTTCAGGCTCAGCCCGCCGCCCTGCCCCGGTACACGAACCAGAGCCCGCTCCGGACGGTCTCACGGAGCCTTTCCAGAGCGAACCTGGTACCAACAGCTTCCCCGACCTGACACTGAACAACCACCGACCATTTCCCATAGTAACCCAGGCCCCGAAGAGGGGGACTTTGCCCCCGGTAGATGCTCTAACGTCAACGTCTCGGCTGTGACTTCCCGCCCGGGACCAGGAGCGCTGAGCCCGGGGAGCTAACGTTAGCTGCTAGCTGGTACTCACACACTCGGACTCCACGTCGCTCTTCACCGCGGTCCGGGTCGCTGTCGCCTCGGCCGGGTCGGGCTCCCGCCCTCGGCCCTTCGCAGACGGGGATCCGGACCTCCCGCTGTCGGAACCCGTGCCGGACTCGTCGTCGTCCTCGCTGTCCTGGGACGCGCGCCGCCTCCTTCGCCGCCGGTCCGCCATCTTAGGACTCGAATGGTTGGAAGCGGAAGAAGCGAGGGATTATGGGTATCAGAGTTCTTCTTCAGTGAGATCATTCGGAGCGCTTGTCCTGTTTACCGCCATCTGCTGGACTATATTCCTGTAAGCATTATTAACAAAGTTTAAAATAGAATAAATGAATAAATGACAAAGGAGAAAATAATTACAACAAACAGCATTAAAAATAAGACGTCATCTGTAAACAGAAAAGAAAAGGAACAAACAAACAAACATGGTGTTTTTTTTTTACTTTATTCTTTAAATTTTGGGCAACTTTACCTTGAATTAATCCAGTGCATTTATTTATCTATCTATGCATTTTATTTTCTAATCTCCGAGTCTGTCTGAGCTGCAGTAAAACTGCAGGTTTTCAGTATAAACCCAGCAGCGGAAGAGAGCAGGTGATGGTGAAAGGAGATGTTTTCACGGGTGTGTTAATCGGAACCTGAAGAACACGGAGGTGAAACTCCGGTACGTTTGTCTGCCACCGCTGGACGGTGCTGCTGTTAGAGTTTTTACAGAGCAACAAACTCTTTTTCCAGGCTAAACGAGCATCTTCCTTTTCAGAGGAGCCACAGTATCCAAAGTCGTACGCAGTGAGGATGTAAAACTATTGATGAGATAATCTACCTCACTGGGAGCAGAGTTTAGGTAGCTGCTCTGCACTGTGTTGGCACACGAAGAGCATAATAATGAAGGAATTAGATCCTTAAACTTAGTTACAGCACTTTCAGAAAGACTCCTACTGTAATAAAACTTATTCCCCACTGCTGTGTAATCCATTAAAGTAAATGTTACTAAGAACACTGCCCCCTGCTGTTCTGCATGTCAGCTCAGCGCTCAGTGATGCGACGATATACAGACAACAGTAATGGACACACAAACACAAACACGTGTCTTTTCTCTCTCTTCAAGTTTATTAGGGATTAATTAAGTAATTACTTGTGGTAAATAGATGCAAAGATAAACCATGCTTACATGTGAATAAATACAACACATAACAGTAGATAAACACACAGTTGGACAAATGAAAAATATGGTCTCCTTTGTGCTCTCTGAAGAAGAAGAACCTGAAATGATGTCGATGAAGATAACGAAGGCCACCGCTCCGAGCCCAGCCAGCTTAGTGCTGGGTGACTGATCGGCCAGCTTCTCAGTGAGCTCCTCGAGCCAGTCTCCAACGGGGCAGCGTCGCTCTTTGGTCTCGTTGAGGTGCTGTTTGAGGCTTTCTGAAGAAGAAGAAGTGCTGCAGAACTTCACGATGGCTTCATTCACTGTCGTATCTGGCCATTTCTTAAACTTCTTCACCTTTTCTTTGATATCTTTTAGCTCTAGTTCTCTCTCCATTATCAAACCCATTCTGCTGGTTCTCTCTGAAACACACAGAAATTGAACCTGGTCAAAGATCTGGTGGTGAAATGTCTGAGCCATGGCAGCTGGGTCAGTTCCACCTTTTAACAAACACTCAGGTGCTGTTCCTTATAGTCACCTTAAATCAGGGCTGCAGCACCATGCGTGCACTCGGCTGCTCACAGTTATATTAAGTGAGGGTATCAGCCGTTCTGCTGGTCTTTGTCTGCAGTCAGTCTGTGCTCTCTGGTTTACAGAGGGTCATTTTTATTCAGTTCAGTTCGATTTTATTTATATAGCGCCCAATCCCAACAAACAGTCGCCTCAAGGTGCTTTATACTGTAAAGACCCTACAGTAATCACAGTAACTCACCAATCAAAATGAGTGCTTATATCTACATTGTTCTTTCTTTGTGAATTTCTATGCTTAAAGGTTTTTGCTGGTGTTTTGGTGGTCTGGGAGCAGGCGCCGTCTCTGTGGGGTTCTGGGAACTGAATCTGACGCAGTAACCTGCAGGGTAACCTGACATGCAGCGCCTGAGAAATGTGACTGCACAGCAGGTGGACAGCCAGCAGTGATTCTGATTGGCCCGTTCAGATTCCTCATAATAACAGTCGTCGTCTCAGTGTAAGGAATGCACAGGCAGACCTGCTGGTGTTTGTTTGCTGTATCTGTAATATGTTTGTTTACTGTAAAGTCAGTCAGCAGGATTTATGAAGAGCTTCTAATTATAACTGAGAAATCACCTGTTTTTCAAGGATCTTTGTGTTTGTGTGTTGTTGTCCCGACATTACAATCAGGTCAAATCTGCAGCCTGATCTCTCTCTGAGACAGTGACAGCTCTTACCTCGATAAAAGAGAACACAGTCGTCCCTCCTTATGTCGCGGTTCAGTTAATGCGGCTCCGCTGTATCGTGGATTAAAAAATAATATTACTAATTCTATTTAATTAACTTCTGTGGAGTTTCACTGTATTGTGGGATTTTGTGGTATATAGGTATTTCTGTAACACACACTATGTTCATCACTCAGACGAAGAGATCCGTTACGCCTACGCCAACAGTGGAAATACAAGTTACGGCCAAGGGCAAAGATACAGCACCACCTCCATCACCATCAGTACTGCACAGCTACGTAATTCATCATCATCATTCAAGTTGTAGTGGGGGGGGGGGTTATAAAGCCTGAAAATATTTATAAATAATAAAATTAATATAATGCTGCTACTTTGTGGATTTTCACCTATCGCGGGGGTCTCTGTAACCACCGTGATAGGTGAGGATCACTGTGTATCAAAGTCACTTTGCCAAAAACTGAGTGCAGCTTCTACCCTGTGACAGACTCAAAATGACCTGATATCATTCATGAGAGAGATGCCTGGCATGTTTCACAGGTTAGAGGTCAACAAGTCATTTACAGCCATTTAAATACAGAGGATCACTTTTTGGCAAATACAAGATATCGCTTTTTGGCAGAGGATCACTTTGTGGCACAGCACCGGGGGCTTCTGTGTAGAAGTACGTTTCCTCCTCACAGTCACGGCCATTTTTGTGTGAATACGGTGTTATTGTAGAACGCAGAGATGAGACGATCGGCGTTACCTCGGAGGACGGACAGACGGCAGCTCGGCGTTCAGCAGGACGCTCAGTCAGACTCAGGGAGCAGGAGCTGCTTCCTCCTTCTTCCCTCTGCATCATCACATCCAGGACCAATGCAGCACTGATCTCAGGTCAGCGGACTCTGTATGTACACACAGGCTTTCGTTGCTGGGAGTAAAGCAGTGGCAGAGCATCAGGTGAATGTTTTCTGACAGAGGTCAGTGTCTCCTGCACCGAAGCAAAGGAGCTCATGTTACTGACTGCTAACATGTTACTGACTGCTAACATGTTACTGACTGCTAACATGAAGGAAATGGTTTTATGAACACAGACTCACAAAGATTATTTTATGCTGCTATTAAATATAAAAGAGTTCCAAGATGGCGCCGAAATAAAACAAACAGATACATCATTAAATGTCTCATTAATCAATTAAAACATCAATTAATTTTATCTAAGATCATATTTAAATATTTCACTGGTTAATGAATTAACGCCAGCGTCTGATTGGCTGCCCTGCACAGCAAGTCCAGGCACGGTGTCACAGTCAGCTGGTGTGGACTGTGGGCACACAGATATCCCAGAATGCATTTCAAAGAAAAGCACATGTTGAAGGAAAGCGCCTCAAAGGAGCGTTTCAGTCAGAGGTGGCAAAGGAACCCATTCATCACTGAGGTGGAAGTACTGATTAAAAAATACTGATTTAACTTCTTTACTCAAGTCCGAGTGATGAAGTTAAAAAGCAGCTCCTTCATGTGAGGTCATTGTCATGTAACAGTAAAAGTAACAGTAAGGGAGCAGGAGCCCTACCCCAACATTCACACAGCTTCAGCATCTGTTACCAAGGACACAGCTGTTTCCTGGGTGACGGCAACACCTGATCTCAGGGTTCCCCCACCTGCGGAGTCCCACTTCAACCCCTGATGGTGGCGCAGTGCAATCACTAATGAATGAAAATGATGCTATGGTGAGCTCCATTCTGTGTTCAGTATGTTGAAATCTAATCAAATAAATGTTAAACATAAAAAGCCAGAGTGTTTCTTGTCAGTGATTTCTCATGGCTCATAATTTTGTTCAGTTTTCCGTTTCC
>JAMQGT020013401.1:0-59500 GCA_024447675.2 Pterophyllum scalare
AACAACTGATATCTTTATTGTCATTGCACAGTATTGTCATTGTTGGAGCCATCCTCCATGTGCCAAAATAATAAATAATGCGATAGAAATAAGAATATAAATAAAATAAGAAAGGATCTGATATTTATAGTGAGCAGAGGTAGCATGAGGAAGTATTTACAGTGAGCAGAGGTAGTGTGAATAGCAAATAAATGGTCTATTTACAACTGTATACAATGTGCTAAAGTAGCGCAGTGGGTTTGATATGGTCAGTGTTCAGTAGAATTAACTGCTCTCTGGTAAAAGCTGATTTTTCAGTCTCCTAAAGTCCAGGATCAACTCCTTCAACTTTGCTGCATTTGCTTTTCAGGTTGTTCTTTTGGCTCCAGTTCTCCAGGTTCTCGGCCTCTGTTCTGTAGGCAGCCTCACCGCTGGGTGTAATCCTGCCTACCACAATGTTGTTGTCTGCAAACTTTATGATGGTGTTAGTCTCATGGGTGGGTTTTCAGTCTTGTGTATAAAGGGATAAGAGGAACAACACACAGCCCTGTGGTGTGCCGGTGTTCATGGTGATGCTGGAGGAGACCTGCCCCCCCATGCTCACAGTCTGTGGTCTGCTGGTGAGGAAGTCTGGGATCCAGCTGCTTGGGTGTGTGTTGAGGCCGTGGAGAACCAGCTTGATGGTGAGTTTGTGTGGGGAGACAGTGTTGAAGGTGGAGATCTAATCAATGAATGGCATCCACACATAGCTGTCCTGCTAGTCTAGGTGGGTCAGGGCAGAGTGGAGGGCCAGTGATACAGCATCCTCGGTTGACCTGTTTGCCCTGTAGTGTTGGTGGTGGTCCAAGGAGGGGGGATGCTGTTCTTCAAGTAACCTTGGATGAGTCGCACAAAGCACTTCATAACCACCAGTATCAGGGCCACTGAGGGACCTGATAACTGCATGTTTTAGCATAGGGATGATTGTTGCTTACTTGAGGCAGGTGGGGATGGAGGCCTGCTCCAGGGAGATGTTAAATGGATCTGTAAGCAGTCAAGCATAACTGTGATAACTGGCAGTGAGTCTTTCACATCATTGTGGAGGAACTTTGACCCACTCTTCTTTGCAGAATAGTTTGGTTCTCTGGAGACCCAAAGCCTTAGAAATGGCTCTGTAACCCTTTCAGACTGAAAGATATCAGTGACTTTGTTTCTCCGCTGGTTCTTTAGATTGTGGTATGATGCAGTTTTTTAGCCTGCTTCACTTTGTCAGACAGGTTCTATTTAAGGGATTTCTTGGTTCAGCAGGTTTGCAGTGATCAGGCCTAAGTGTGGCAGTGAGACTGAACTCAACGTGTACGCAGGATGTGAGAGGAATGCTGTTTGCACAGATGTGTCTACTTATGGATGAGATGAGAGCAACTTTCTGAATGTAGAGGAGGGAAACTGAAACTAAAGTATCAGTGCCATTGATTCTTTACCAGTATTGATATTGGTATTGCTACTATAATTATTGGATCAATCCACCCACACCTTGTTTAAGTGGGATTTAGTAGGTGGAGGGAGACCCTAAGATGTATCCATGCCTGTAAGTACTTAGTGCTGGATGGAAATGACCAGAAATTTATATCAGAGTATTTTACAATTCTTTTTAATTAATATTTTTTCTGCACAAGTGAGAGCTTATATAAGTTTACAGTGTCTCATACATGAATATATGGAATATACAGTGGGTATGGAAAGTATTCAGACCCCTTTAAATTTTTCACTCTTTGTTTCATTGCAGCCATTTGCTAAAATCAAAAAAGTTCATTTTATTTCTCATTAATGTACACTCAGCACCCCATCTTGACAGAAAAAAACAGAAATGTAGAAATTTTTGCAAATTTATTAAAAAAGAAAAACTGAAATATCACATGGTCATAAGTATTCAGAGCCTTTGCTCAGTATTGAGTAGAAGCACCCTTTTGAGCTAGTACAGCCATGAGTCTTCTTGGGAATGATGCAACAAGTTTTCCACACCTGGATTTGGGGATCCTCTGCCATTCTTCCTTGCAGATGCTCTCCAGTTCCCTCAGGTTGGATGGTGAACGTTGGTGGACAGCCATTTTCAGGTCTCTCCAGAGATGCTCAGTTGGGTTTAGGTCAGGGCTCTGGCTGGGTCAGTCAAGAATGGTCACAGAGTTGTTCTGAAGCCACTCCTTTGTTATTTTAGCTGTGTGCTGAGGGTCATTGTCTTGTTGGAAGGTGAACCTTAGGCCCAGTCTGAGGTCCTGAGCACTCTGGAAGAGGTTTTCTTCCAGGATATCTCTGTACTTAGCTGCATTCATCTTTCCTTCAATTGCAACCAGCCGTCCTGTCCCTGCAGCTGAAAAACACCCCCATAGCATGATGCTGCCACCACCATGTTTTACTGTTGGGATTGTATTGGGCAGGTGATGAGCAGTGCCTGGTTTTCTCCACACATACTGCTTAGAATTAACGCCAAAAAGTTCAATCTTCATCTCATCAGACCAGAGAATCTTATTTCTCATAGTCTGGGAGTCCTTCATGTGGTTTTTGGCAAACTCTGTGCGGGCTTTCATATGTCTTGCACTGAGGAGAGGCTTCTGTCGGGCCACTCTGCCATAAAGCCCCGACTGGTGGAGGGCTGCAGTGATAGGAGAAAGTTCCACAAAGTCAACTATCTCCCTACTGCATCTCTGGAGCTCAGCCACAGTGATCTTTGGGTTCTTCTTTACCTCTCTCACCAAGGCTCTTCTCCCAAGATTGTTCAGTTTGGCTGGACGGCCAGGTCTAGAAAGAGTTCTAGTGGTCCCAAACTTCTTGCATTTAAGGATTATGGAGGCCACTGTGCTCTTAGGAACCTTGAGTGCTGCAGAAATTCTTTTGTAACCTTGGCCAGATCTGTGCCTTGCCACAGTTCTGTCAAACTGAAGCTTCGATATGTGCTTTGAACCCTGGGCTTACAACTCCAGAGAATCACTACTTTGAAGCTTGCTTCAGAACGAAAAAAATCATGTGACATATGACGTCCGAAGCAGCAACTGCTTCGTTCTTGGAATGGATCACCTGACTTGTTTGGCCAACAGTTACTGCTGAGTTATGAATTAAACACAACCTTTGCTGGCAATCTCTTGCTCATCCTTTCAACGTGATAACGGACGCTGTTGTATCAAGATTAACACAAAAGCCATAGTTACACAATAAATAAAAATATGAAAATTGATTAACAACAGCACAACCAAAACAATAAATAATCGAAATATCTAAATATTATTGCTCAGGCTGCTCGGTCCCTAACAATTTGGCTTTATGTTCAATGAAGTGCTGCTTTTTTGTTGTCACTGGCTCAGAACTGTTTGTGTAACACCACGAGTAACACGTTAGGTGCAGTCCAAAAAATGATCCCTGGCCTTTTTTTTCCCCTTTTGAGTTCAGTGGAAAACATCATTAGTGAAGGAGATTTTCTAAAGAAAAGAGAAGCACAGTGTAGTATATGTGGATATAAAACTACGATTTCCATAAGATGGACTACAAAATGCACATTTTGCTTCATCCCAACCTGTTTTTATCGTGTTTTATCTGCAGATCATATAAATAATGGCATGAAATGGCAAACACATTTATAATTAAAATTGTCCTGTTCAGCCCACGTCTCATTATAACTGTGCAGTTGTCAGTGTTAGAAATAGTCGGTGTGTTTGCTCTGTTAAACAGCATTAGCTGTGGGTTAAATGTTTTATTTCAATGTGTATAATTAAAATAATTCATATGATTGTAATGGTGAGGGAGAGAGGTGTACGGTAATCATAGGTCACCTCTTCAGTGGCCATCAGTGCTAACACCACCAGCAATTGTGCCATGAAGACTTTATAATTTCAATGTTTCTGTTGTTTCACCCAGCTATGAGAGAGCTGCCACAACATCAGCTCCCACAAAGGAAGAACCTGTTACAGTCAAAGCTCCAGCTGGGTCTGGCCCCAACACAGCCAACAGGCAAGTCATTGCATAGAAATAATAGTTCTGTCCAAATATGTATGTTTGGATATATTTGTTTATAATCATAATGTACACTGCTCAAAAATTTAAAAGAATACTTTGAAAACCCATCAGATCTCAGTGGGAATTAAAAATCCTGCTGTATATCTACACTGATATGGACTGGGTAATGTTTGCAGTAACGCATTTGCACATATTTTTATCAATTGATTTTATGTTTTTCATTGTTTGGAGTATAATTTGTATAGTATATTTGCAGTGTTCATAATGCACGGTGCCGCACAGTTAAGCCGCATTTAAAGTGCGATTCATCATAGAAGAACGTGATTAATGGTTTCAAATGCCTTTGTTTAGACAGCTTTTGACATTGTCCATTAATCAGGCATAAAATGTAATTTGATATCTGAGTGGTTCTTAGTTTTAGACTTAGTTGCTTAGTCTAATTTTTTTCTTTGTTTAGTCATCTAAGAAATTAGTTGCCAGGAACATCCCTACTGCTTAGTAGTTTGTATGCCCCCCAAGTGCTTGTATGCATGCCTGAAAATATCAGAACTCCTCATGAGATGATGGCTGGTGTCCTTGAGGATCTCCTCCCAGATCTGGATCAGGGCATCACTGAGCTCCTGGACAGTCTGAGGTGTAACCTGGCAGAATCTGATGAACCAAAACATGTCCCTGAGGTGTCCTACTGGATTTAGGTCAGGCGAGTGTGGGGGTCAGTCAGTGGTATCAATTCCCTCATCCTCCAGGAACTTCCTGCATACTCTCACCACATAAGGCTGGGCATTGTCGTGCACCAGGAGGAACCCAGAACCCACTGCACCAGCGTAGGGTCTGACAGTGGGTCTGAGGATTTCATCATGATAACCTAATGGCAGTCAGGATACCATTGCCTACCCTGTAGAGGTCTGAGACTACATTTCCACCTCCGAGTTGCTGGTGCTTGTGCCAGTGCTGGTGTCGGTTTCAATGAACGGGCAAGACAAGCTAAGAACGGGCCCACATTTCCACCGCACTTTGTGAACTGATCCTTAATGTATGAGTGTGGGCAGGTCCTTGTCTGGACACAGAAGCCAAAGGACACAAAGGTGGGAGAATACCCTGTTGTGCTGCCAACATATTTTATGGTCCAAACAAAATTACTGCAACATCTGCATATTTGAATGTGTATAATTAAAATAATTCATATGATTGTAACGGTGAGGGAGAGAGGTGTACGGTAATCATAGGTCACCTCTTCAGTGGCCATCAGTGCTAACACCACCAGCAATTGTGCCATGAAGACTTTATCATTTCAGTGTTTCTGTTGTTTCACCCAGCTATGAGAGAGCTGCCACAACATCAGCTCCCACAAAGGAAGAACCTGTTAAAGTCAAAGCTCCAGCTGGGTCTGGCCCCAACACAGCCAACAGGCAAGTCATTGCATAGAAATAATAGTTCTGTCCAAATATGTATGTTTGGATATATTTGTTTATAATCATAATGTACACTGCTCAAAAATTTAAAAGAATACTTTGAAAACCCATCAGATCTCAGTGGGAAATAAAAATCCTGCTGTAGATCTACCCTGATATGGACTGGGTAATGTGTTAGGAATGAAAGGCTGCCACATTGTTTGATGGGAAATGAAGATTTAGCCTACAGAGGCTAAATTCAAAGACCTTGAATATCAAAGTGAAAAAATAATACAGCAGGCTAAAACAATTTACTGAAATTTAATCGCAACTCAGAATGTGCAGCACAATGCGCCACACTTTTAAGTCACAATTTATTCATTTTCTGGATGTTATTTTCTCATATTCAGTGATGCGTGAACATTGTTTGCAGTAACGCATTTTCACATATTTTTATCAATTGATTTTATGTTTTTCATTGTTTGGAGTATAACATGCAGTGTTCATAATGCACGGTGCCGCACAGTTAAGCAGCATTTAAAGTGCGATTCATCATAGAAGAACGTGATTAATGGTTTCAAATGCCTTTGTTTAGACAGCTTTTGACATTGTCCATCAATCAGGCATAAAATGTAATTTGATATCTGAGTGGTTCTTAGTTTTAGACTAGTCACTTAGTCTAATTTTTTTTCTTTGTTTAGTCATCTAAGAAATTAGTTGCCAGGAACATCCCTACTGCTTAGTAGTTTGTATGCCCCCCAAGTGCTTGTATGCATGCCTGAAAATATCAGAACTCCTCATGAGATGATGGCTGGTGTCCTTGAGGATCTCCTCCCAGATCTGGATCAGGGCATCACTGAGCTCCTGGACAGTCTGAAGTGTAACCTGGCAGAATCTGATGAACCAAAACATGTCCCTGAGGTGTCCTACTGGATTTAGGTCAGGCGAGTGTGGGGGTCAGTCAGTGGTATCAATTCCTTCATCCTCCAGGAACTTCCTGCATACTCTCACCACGTAAGGCTGGGCATTGTCGTGCACCAGGAGGAACCCAGGACCCACTGCACCAGCGTAGGGTCTGACAGTGGGTCTGAGGATTTCATCGGGATAACCTAATGGCAGTCAGGATACCATTGCCTACCCTGTGGAGGTCTGAGACTACGTTTCCACCTCCGAGTTGCTGGTGCTTGTGCCAGTGCTGGTGTCGGTTTCAATGAACCGGCAAAACGCTTAAGAACGGGCCCACGTTTCCACCACACTTTGTGAACTGATCCTTAATGTATGAGTGTATTGGCAGGTCCTTGTCTGGACACAGAAGCCAAAGGGCACAAAGGTGGGAGAATACCCTGTTGTGCTGCCAACATATTTTATGGTCCAAACAAAATTATTGCAACATCTGCATATTTGAATGTGTATAATTAAAATAATTCATATGATTGTAACTGTGAGGGAGAGAGGTGTACGGTAATCATAGGTCACCTCTTCAGTGGCCATCAGTGCTAACACCACCAGCAATTGTGCCATGAAGACTTTATAATTTCAATGTTTCTGTTGTTTCACCCAGCTATGAGAGAGCTGCCACAACATCAGCTCCCACAAAGGAAGAACCTGTTACAGTCAAAGCTCCAGCTGGGTCTGGCCCCAACACAGCCAACAGGCAAGTCATTGCATAGAAATAATAGTTCTGTCCAAATATGTATGTTTGTGATATATTTGTTTATAATCATAATGTACATTGCTCAAAAAATTAAAGGAATACGTTGAAAACACATCAGATCTCAGTGGGAATTAAAAATCCTGGTTCAAACCAAACTACTGCAGCATCTGCGTGTGGCACAAGGTAAACACGGACAGCGATTATGAGCAAAATGACGCACTTTGCATCTTTTTATCTGTGATGTGAACTAATACAAAGCAGCAAGTTCAGCCTTAGGGCCCAACCTAATTCACAGCTGTGAAACTTGCATCGCTTTTCTCATGTAATACACACCATGCAGTAAAATAGCGGTAGAATACCTTGTTGAGATGGCAGGTCATGCCCTTCTGCCGCTTGTGTCATGCATTCTTGGTTCAAGACTAGTTAGCTTGTGGGGCCCGAGTTGAACCCGTTTCTTTTGGCCAAGCACCAAGTGCTGGGCACTGAGCACAGGGCCCACTAGACAAAGTCTGTTTCTGGTTTTTTTTTGGTCTGAGACATTCACGCCAGTGGCCTGCTGAAGATCCTTTTGTAGCTCTGGGAGTGCTCATCCTGTTCTTCCTTGCGCAAAGGAGCAGATAGCGGTCCTGCTGATGGGTTAAGGACCTTGTACGGCCCTGTCCAGCTCTCCTAGAGTAACGGCCTGTCTCCTGGAATCTCCTCCATGCTCTGAGACTGTGCTGAGAGACACAGCAAACCTTCTGGCAATTGCATGTATTAATTCAATTCAGTTTTACTGATATAACGCCAATCACAACAAACAGTTGCCTCAAGGTGATTTGTCTTGTAAGTAAAGACCCTACAATAATACAGAGAAAACCGAACAGTTAAAATGACACCCTATGAGCAATGTGCCATCGTGGAGGAGTTGAACTACCTGTACAACCTCTGTAGGGTCCAGGTATCACCTCACGCTACGAGTAGTGACACTGACCCTAGCCAAATGGAAAACTAGTGAAAAACAGTCAGAAAAGGTGAGGATGGAAAAGTGTGAACAGCCTTCACCTGTAAAACCATTTCTCTTTGGAATTTGTCTCATTGTTGCCCCTCTAGTGCACCTGTTGTTAATTTAATTAACACCAAAGAAGCTGAAACTGATTAACAACCCTCTCTGCTACTTAACTGACCAGATCAATATCCCAGAAGTTTCACTGACTTGATGCTATACTCTCATTAAAAAGTGTTCCTTTAATTTTTTTGTGCATATATTTTAAAGGTTTTAGTTCCAAGGTTGATGTGTGTGTGTGTGTGTGTGTGTGTGTGTGTGTGTGTGTGTGTGTGTGTGTGTGTGTGTAGATGTCACTAGTTAAAATGAATAGCTGACATTTGAGGCTGCTTTCCATGCAGCTGGACAATTCCTTGATCCAAGAGTCAAACTGAAATTATGAAAAGAATATGCTGGTGACTGTTGTTGTGATTTGGCTTTATAGAATTGAATTGAATAGTGTAACCAACAGTAAAAAAAAAATATCTGCTCTGTCAGCCTTTTTTGGATCAGTTGAGATCAAATACTTTACAGAAAACTGCCTTAAAAAAAATCAAAGCAGTATTACTGTTACCACGGTGCCCCTGCTCATCAGAAGCAGTTGTAGACAGTGTTGGGTTATGAGGCAAGTATCCAGAAGAAGTAGTGAATAACTGATACTGAATGGCTGACATTTGAGCAATTCCATTTTTTCAGGTGGCTGTATCTAAGAACCCCAAATAGAGTGGCGATGCCTCCAGCGATGAGCCTTCAACCTGCTGGCCCCAGAGTTCTCAACTGGGTTGTAGTTGTACCTTCAGCAGCAACATCAGGATTAAAACAGACACACGTCAGGAGAAGTAAGTGGCATCCTTGATTAAATTAGCATTGTTCTCAGAAAACTGTATAAAAACTATTAGATAGATGGTAACAAGGGTTTGTTACTTTAATCTGCTGCTTAAATCTGATAATGGCATCATGTGTTGTTGTGGTGTTACCTGCTTTTGTGGGAACAGGCTTCCAACACAGTTTACAGTGCATGCTGCGCTGCTTCTTTGTTGGACTTTAAATAGCCAGCATATCTCCACACTCCTGAATTCCTCAACGGTGTTCTCATCTTTTGAGGCTGTGTCCATTGGGCTGCCATGTTTTGAGTTTTCTGTTGTCTTTTATATCACTCGCACTCCCAAATACTGTGTGTAGCAGCCAAAACATTAGCATATGTGCTGCTACACTATATGTGTCAACCTAACCTGATGTGGCACTCTAACTGTAGTCCAACCACATGATTCATTTGGCACAGCACTATCCTCCTTGTTATTGGCCATTTGTGTTGTCTGTCAAAATATTGATAGAATGAGCATCAATGCCCATGCTTTATTTTCCCACTGAGGGAAGTTTGTTCACAATAATTATTTTTACACATTTTATCACCAAACGCTAGCTTGATCTTTCATGAAAACATCTTTCTGTTGGAGAGAAGGCGGGTCACCTGCGCAGCTGACACACTGCAGTCTGCCTTTGTCCATGGCAGTGACAGCAGTGTACCAGATGGTGATGGAGGAGTTAAGGATAGATTCAGTGATGGAGGAGAACATAAGCAGAACCATCACCGACTTCGTCTGGTAGAATTTCCTCAGCTGCTCCAGGAAGTACATCCTCTGCTGTGCTTTATTTAATGAGGGAGCTAATGTTTAATTCCCAACTTCGGTCCTGAGAGATCATGGTTTCCAGGAAGTAGAAAAATTTCACCCTGTTAGCTGGGTTCAGTGTAGGAAGATGGGGTGTTGTGAAGTTGACTTCATCCTGAAGTCTGCAGTCAGCTCCACTGTTTTGATAGCATTGAGGTGAGGTGGTAGAGCAGATCACCCACTAATCAGAAGGTTTGTGGTTCAATCCCTAGGTCCAGTCTGCATGCCAAAGTATCCTTGAGCAAGAAACTGAACCCCCAGTTGCTCTTGGATACATTAATCGGAGTATGAATGTGTGTGAATGTTAGATAGAAAGCACTTAGACATAGAAAAGTGCTCATGTAGAGTAGCAAAGAGCCAGTCCATTTACCACTTACATATGACTGAACTCTAGGTTGTTTTTGCAACTGGTCACCAGCTTGACATCACCCCCTGCAGGCAAACTCATACAGTAATGCTGGTTTAATCTTCAAACTTATGCAGAAGTTGCTCAGGCTGTTGCCTAGCTGATAGTTGTCGATGGAGTGGGGGCTTTAGAGATATAGTTGTTTAACTGCCTGAGTCCTGTACAAACAGAAGCAGTCATCAGCTGAGAACTGGAACTGAGAGCTTTTCACTGTTTATAATAGCTTTATTTTAAAAATAGGAGTCATGTCTTTTTATTTTAAAAATAACATTAAAATTGCAGGCACACAGTCATCCATTATGCACATCTTTGTTCAATGCAGATGTCCAAGATGCTCCCGCTGAATCAACCGTCAGTCAGAACCAGCAGGTTCCAGATCATCTCCAGCTACAGAAAGAGCAGGCAGAAGGCCCCATAAAGGATGAGCAGGAGGAACGTTGCATAAAGGATGAGCAGGAGGAACGTTGCATAAAGGAGGAGCAGGAGGAACGTTGCACAAAGGAGGAGCAGGAGGAACGTTGCACAAAGGAGGAGCAGGAGGAACGTTGCACAAAGGAGGTACACGAGGAACACCGTATAAAGGAGCACAAGGAACGCCGCATAAAGGAGGAGCACGAGGAACACCACATAAAGGAGGAGCACGAGGAACACCACATAAAGGAGGAGCACGAGGAACACCACATAAAGGAGGAGCACGAGGAACGCTGCATAAAGGAGCACGAGGAACACTGCATAAAGGAGCACGAGGAACACTGCATAAAGAAGGAGCACGAGGAACATTGCATAAATGGTGAAGAGGTTGAGGTGAATCTTAGGCTAAAGGAGGCTGATACCAGGTTCCCACTTTCTTCTGTTCTTGTGAAGAATGAAAATGATGACAAGAAACCTCAGTCCCCACAACTTCATCAAAGCCCAGCTGAAGAAAACAGGGAGGCGGAGCTACCAACCAGCAGACCAGGTAAACGGATGAAAACACAAATGGAGGAGCACGGAGGAAGAAAGCAGGCTAGGAACTCTGATCTAAATAGTTGTTTAGCACCAAATACTGATGAAAAGGATTTAGACTTTAATGAGACTGAAGATAATACTGAGGATAATGATTATGGTGATACTTACTGGCAGGAGCCAATATCTACTTCAGGATCTGACACTGAAGACAGCAGCAGTGATGATTATAACTTGAAGGGACCTCTGTCACAGTCTCAATCTGACACTGAAGTCAGCAGCAGTGATGATTATAACTTGCAGGGACCACTCTCAGAATCTGGATCGGATACTGAAGACAGCAGCAGTGATGATAATAGGCTGGAAACTTCATCTCTTAAAAAACACATTGCATGTCATTCAGGAAAAAGGTCTTCTGAAGCTTTGGGAAGCATGAAGCCAAGCACAAATAGACAGAGGCAGTTTGACACAAGGGAGAAACAATTTCGTTGTAAAATTTGTAGACGAGTATTAGACAAAAGCAGGTTACTTAAGATTCAGAGGACACCACAATCAGGACAAACAGTTTGTAATTTCTGTGAGAAAAGGTTTAGATGTCAGACATAAGAGTTCATACAGAGAGAGATGGCTCAGAGATTTATTTTAACTTTTAGAGTTCTGGAGGTTGATGTGTCTTATGGTTTCTAATGGGGTTTGTTGTCATCGCATTAACTTTGTTGTTCATATTTCCAAACTGTTGATCAGTTAATCGGTACAAATGAATGATTGCCAGGTGGTGCTGTGTACACTGCATTTTGGTAATTATTACTGACAGTAATCTGAATTGATCCATTGTTTTTAATGATGACTAGACTTACATCAGTAAAGCACATTGAGAAACCACCTCCATGCTTTTTCTTTACTAAAAACTTTACAAAATGTTTATATGTCATTTGTCATGCAACCGCTTTTCCAAACAGGTCGGGATGCTGTGTAGAACTTTTTTAACCATAATAAAAATTTTCACTATTAATTAATGGTGTTTGGGGTTGTGGGAGGAGTTCCATGAGGCCATGGAAAAGGACTTTTGGACAGCCTCAAAGCAATTCTGGCAAACTATCAAGCTCAGGAGGGGAAAGCGGTGGCCCACTCACATGGTTTATAGTGCGGATGGGGTGCTGCCGACTTCAATTGAAGTCAGTGGGAGAAATTATTCAAGGACCTCCTTAATCCCAGCGACACACCTTCTGTAGAGGAAGCAGAGTCTGGGGACAAGGGGGATGACTTATCCATCACTGGAAGTAAAATCACTGAGGTGGTTAAACAACTCCTTAGTGGCAGGGCCCCTGGGGTGGATGAGATTCACCCTAAATTCCTGAAGTCTCTGAATGTTGTAGGACTGTCTTGGTGTCTGCAATATTGTGTAGAGATCTGGGGCGGTAGTCTCCATCTTTAAGAAGGGAGACCGAAGGGTGTGCTCCAACTATCAAGGGATCACACTGCTCAGCCTCCCCAGTATGGTCTATGCCAGGGTGCTAGAGAGTAGGGTTTGTCCACTAGTCGAACCCCCCGATTCAAGAGGAACAATGCGGTTTTCGTCCTGGTCCTCAAATGCTCTACCAGTTCTTTGTGCTCTCGAGGATATTGGAATGTGAGTGGGAATTTGCCCATCAAGTCTACATGTGTTTTATGGACTTGAAGAAGGCATTTGATCGAGTCCCTCTGGGTTTATGGCCCATTGTTGCATGCCATTCAGTCTCGAACAGTCACAGTGAGAGATTGGTCCATATTGCCAGCCAATAATCAGATTCGTTTCCTGTGGGTGTTGGACTCCGCCAGGACTGCCCTTTATCACCGATTCTGCTCGAAATTTTTATGGACAGAATTTGTAGGTGTAGCCAAGTGGCAGAAGGCTTCCGCCTTGGTGGCCTCAGGGTCTCATCTCTGCTTTTTGTGGATGAAGTAGTCCTGTTGGCTTCATCAGGTGGTGGCCTCCAGCTCACAGTAGAACAGATTATAATTGAGCGGCTGGCATGAGAATTAGCACCTCTAAGCCTGAGGCCAGGATCCTCAGCTTGAAAAGAGGGGAGTGCCCACTACTACTCAGGGACGAGTTGCTGCCCCAGGTGGAGGAGTTTAACCCTTTATTTAGCATCTCTATCCTCACTTATGGTCATGAGCTTTGGGTAGTGACTAGGGATGCGCCTGATCCGATATTCAGTATCAGTCTGATCCTGACCCAAATTACTGGATCGGATATAGGAAAGAAAATAAAAAATGCAATCCGATCCGACCCACATTAGCTGCATTACAGTTGTCCGTCGTCTTCTTCTTCTTGTGGGTTTGCGGTTGACCAAACCAGTTTAGAGCTGCATTACCGCCACCTACCGGAATGGAGTGGGGATCAGGAAATAATGCCCTCAGTTCTCCATCGCTGCAACGGATTCCCTGAACAGTGGATGATCGCTGACATGTTTTCCACGCCTCCACCGCTCTCTGTGTGTTTGTGTGTTGTGCTCGCTGTGCTGAGAATTTCAGCTGTTATTTTTTTCTCTACTTCAGCTCTGCGGACATACTGCTAGCGAGCGTCGCATCCAGTACGGGAAGGACCCCTTCCCCGATCAAAATATTTTTTATACTTAATCCCTGATTAGTGACTAAATATAGACCTGTGGTAGAAACGTATTTAGGAGAATGCTTGTGAATATAAAGCATTACAAGATCAGCCCCAGTTTTTCGACATAAACACTGATAACACAACAGCAGCAGTCAGCTGATTTACCTGCAGTCAGTCTGCATAAGCCTAAAGAGGCAGAGCTGGTGAGCTCACATGGAGTGGAAGAAAGCTTTTCTCCCTGTAAGCACCATTAAAGCTTTACTGGGAAACAGCTGGAGGTCCTTCATCAACCACCTGATCAGTAAGTGAAGAAAAGAGAACTTTGTAGCTGCTCCATTCACCCTGTTTGTTTCACACAGGGAAAAACTGCAGTACGGAAGTTAAAATATTCAGATTAACTGTTAATGTGAAAAAAGTATTTCTTATCCAGTTACTCAGGCAGTTGATGGAATAATTGATAGAATACTCAATTACTAAATTAAGCAATAGTTGCAGCCCTACTGACATTTGCAACATACCATAAGTCAATGCATCACCTTCTCACATAGGAGCAACAGGATTCAGGTGATAGAGTGATTGTTGTAAGTAAGTAAAGTTTATTTATTTAGTGCTTTTCACAGACAAAAAGTCACAAAGCACTGTACAATAATTAAAACACAATATCAACAAACCCAGATAAAACACCATGTTAAAAACATATTAACATTACCATATTAAAAGAAAAAGAATAAAAATAAAGTCAACAGAAAGCCTGGTTAAACAGAAAACCTTTCAACTGTTTTTTAAGATGCCACAGAGTCAGATAAATGGAGCAGGAGTGGTAAACAGTTCCAGAGCTGTGGCACCACTGCCTGAAAAGCTCTACCCCTCCCTGGTTCTTAGTCTTGTACGTGGGACAACTAAAAGTTTTTGATTTTGTTGTGTGAGAGACTGTTGACTTATGTAAAATGTATCCCAGCATTTAAAAAACAATTGTTTTTTTTTTCTTTCTGTTTTTTAAAAAATATCGGATTTGTATCTGTATCAGCCAATATCCAAATGTAAAATATCGGTATCGGTATCAGACCTAAAAAAGTGGTATTGTGCCATCCCTAGTAGTGACCGAAAGAACAAGATCACAAATGGGGTAAGGGAGGTTTGGGCTTCTCTGCCCCCACGATCTGTGCCTGGATAAGCAGAGGAAGCTGGATGGATGGTGTTTGGGGGACTGGAGCCTATTGACGAGTTCATGGGGTGAAAGGAGCAGATAGACTGTGAACAGGTCGCCAGTATCTCACAGGGATAACACAGACAGGAACTGACCAGTTACACAAAAAGATGTGTCTTTGGACTGTGGAAAGAAGCTGGAGCACTTGGAGAGCACCCACACAGGCACCAGTACAAAATGCAGTCAGTCACCTGGATTTAAACTAACACCTTTGCGCTGTGATGCAATAGTGCTAATCGCTGCACACTGTGACACCAAACATTTAATTCATTAACAAGTTAAAAAATAAAATAAAAAGCTACTTGCGCTTATTACAAGGGATTATCACAGCAGCTTCGTGATACAACCCCAAAGAGAACTGTGTCTCCAGTTTGAATTGAGTTGGTGACCTTTCCCCATGTTAATGTGTAAACCTCTGCATTATGGAACTACACAGACTGCTAACAAATTGTTAATTAAATACCATTCATTGTCAATGGCTGGCAATTTTTAGTAGATTTTGACAAAAGAAATTACACCAATAGATGCAGATGAAGTGACTGCAACACATTTTCTGTGATTCCTTTGGTTAAATATAGCCTCACTGTCCATTTTTTAGCTCGTTCTACAATGGGGGGTATTTATCATCATAAAAATTAAGTCATTGTTCAACTTAAAGTCAAAATGTTCTCAAACCTAAGCTGTGACGTTCAGTAAAGTAAAACCAAGTCTGACTGGACTGACTTCCAAACTCACTGGCTAGAATTATGCTGGAAAACCCACCTATCAGGCTGTTCTAATAGTTCCCTGAAAAGCCTTCAGCTGATCCAAAATGCTGCAGCTAGAGTACTGACAGGGACTAGAAAGAGAGAGCATATTTCTCCCATATTGGCTTCTCTTCACTGGCTCCCTGTTAAATCCAGAATAGAATTTAAAATCCTTCTTCTCACATACAAGGTTGTGACTAATCAGGCCCCATATTATCTCAAAGACCACATAGTACCATATCACCTCATTTCACTCTCAGACTGCTGGCTTACTTGTGGTTCTTAGGATACTTAAGAGTAGAATGGGAGGCAGAGCCTTCAGCTTTCAGGCCCCTCTTCTGTGGAACCAGCTCCCAGCTTGGATTCAGGAGAGAGACATCCTCTCTATTTTTAATATTAGGATTAAAACTTTCCTTTATGATAAAGTTCATAGTTGGATCAGGTGACCCTGAATCGTCCTTTAGTTATGCTGCAATAGGCCTAGGCTGCTGGGGGGTTCCCATGATGCACCAAGTTTTTCTTCTTCTTTCACCTCTTTTTACTCTGTTTATACCCCACTCTGCATTTAATCACTAGTTATTATTAATCTCTGGCTGTCTTCCACAGTGTGCCTTTTGTCCTGTCTCTCTCCCCTCAGCCCCAACCAGTCACAGCAGATGACTGCCCCAACCTGAGCCTGGTTCTGCCAGAGTTTTTCCTCCTCACTGTTGCCAAGTGCTTGCTCATAGGGGGTCGTTTTGACTGTTTTTTCTGTGTTGTAGGGTCTGTTTGTTGTGATTTGGATTTGAAAGCAGTCGTTTTCTTTCCAGTATGAGTTACACTTTTTAAACCTCCTTGGAGAGTAGGTGGGGAGTATTTGCAGACAAGTCAGCATCTTCCATACAAAATACAGGTAACCACAACAATCTGGCAGTGACCAAAGCAGTAAATGGTAAATAGACTAGTTCTTATACAGGTGCTGGTCATAAAATTAGAATATCATGAAAAAGTTGATTTATTTCAGTAATTCCATTCAAAAAATGAAATTTGTATATTATATTCATTCATTACACACAGACTGGTATATTTCAAATGTTTGTTTCTTTTAATTATGATGATAATAATTGACAACTAATGAAAACCCCAAATTTAGTATCACGAAAATTAGAATATTGTGAAAAGGTTCATTATTGAAGACATCTGGTGCCACACTCACCTAATTAACTCAAAAAACCTGCAAAGACCTTTAAATGGTCTCAGTCTAGTTCTGTAGGCTACACAATCATGGGGAAGACTGCTGACTTGACAGTTGTCCAAAAGATGACCTTTGACACCTTGCACAAAGAGGGTAAGACACAAAAGGTCATTGCTAAAGAGGCAGGCTGTTCGCAGAGCTCTGTGTCCCAGCACATTAATAGAGAGGTGAAGGGAAAGAAAAGATGTGGGAGAAAAGTGTACAAGCAATAAGGATAACCGCACCCTGGAGAGGATTGTGGAACAAAACCCATTCAAAAATGTAGGGGAGATTCACAAAGAGTGGACTACAGCTGGAGTCAGTGCTTCAAGAACCACCACGCACAGACATATGCAGACATGGGTTTCAGCTGTCGCAGTCCTCGTGTCAAGCCACTCTTGAACATGAAACGGCATCAGAAGCGTCTCGCCTGGGCTAAAAACAAAAAGGACTGGACTGCCGTTGAGTGCTCCAAAGTTATGTTCTCTGATCAAAGTCAATTTTGCATTTCCTTTGGAAATCAAGGTCCCAGAGTCTGGAGGGAGAGAGGAGAGGCACAGAATCCACATTGCTTGAGGTCCAGTGTAAAGTTTCCACAGTCAGTGATGGTTTGGGGTGCCATGTCACCTGCTGGTGTTGGTCCACTGTGTTTTCTGAGGTCCAAGGTCAATGCAGCTGTTCACCAGGAAGTTTTAGAGCACTTCATGCTTCCTGCTGCTGACCAACTTTATGGAGATGCAGATTTCATTTTCCAACAGGACTTGGCACCTGCACACAGTGCCAAAGCTACCAGTACCTGCTATAAGGACAATGGTATCCCTGTTCTTAATTGGCCAGCAAACTCACCTGACCTTAACCCCATAGAAAATCTATGGACTATTGTGAAGAGGAAGATGCGATACACCAGACCCAACAATTCAGAAGAGCTGAAGGTCACTATCAGAGCAACCTGGGCTCTCATAACACCTGAGCAGTGCCACAGACTGATCGACTCCATGCTACGCCGCATTGCTGCAGTAATCCAGGCAAAAGGAGCCCCAACTAAGTACTGAGTGCTGTACATGCTCATACTTTTCATGTTCATACTTTTCAGTTGGCCAACATTTCTAAAAATCCTTTTTTTGTATCATCTTAAGTAATATTCTAATTTTCTGAGATACTTAATTTGGGGTTTTCATTAGTTGTCAGTTATAATCATCAAAATTAAAAGAAATAAACACATGAAATACTGTACATCAGTCTGTGTTTGTAATGAATGAATATAATATACAAGTTTCACTTTTTGAATGGAATTTCTGAAATAAATAAACTTTTTCATGATATTCTAATTTTATGACCAGCACCTGTATAGCACTTTTCTAGTCTACTTTGAGCATTCAAAGCATTCACAAGAAAGTTTGCAGTTCACCATCCTCTTTGCACCTGATTTCCACCCAGTAACTGCCAGGAACCACTCGCCAACCAGTCGGGGAATACACATTTCTCCCTCATGTCCAGCGGTTGCCAGATGGTCACCAACCAGTTATAAATAATCATCAACGAATGAGCTAACATTCTTCAAGATGCTTACCTCCAATCTGCTCTAAATTGAGTTCCCATTTTTTTTGTGATTCACCAGATTCTCTTTCTGCCCTTCGTGATTGCTACAGCCAGCAGCACAGCAGGATATAAGTATTGTGAATTCATATCACAGGTGAAACATGAATAAAACTAGGAATATATCAGCCATTTTACATGTGTTTTTCTTTGAGTCTAGTTTTATTTTAAATATAGATTCCTATTGTGTGATTTAATATGATCCTTTCACTTCTAAACCACATTGGTCATGCTAGTTTGACTGGTCTGCAGTGAAACTGAAAACAGGGAATACTAAAAAAGTTAATTTTCTTTTTCAGTAAAAAATAATGTATAGGTGGATCAAGAAGAAGTTATGGAGAGAAACTAAAAAGGGAGAGACACGCAGAAAACAGGTACAGATGAGGAGAAGATGGGCAAAAATAAATGAATGTCAGAGAGAAGCAGAATTAGAAACAGGAAGTGATTAAGAGACAGATGAAGGCAAAGAGATGATCCCATTGTAGGATCTAATAGTATATTTTTATCCACAGTACATATACTGCACACTGCAGTAAAGTTGTTTTGTGAGTGTGCCTTTATTAAAACACATGTAATATTTCTGAATATTAATTTATTATTAACTAAAAAGCAAAACAGGAAAAAGATGAAATGCTTTATTTATCCAGAAAGTTAGGAAGTTACCATTACAGCAACCAAAAAAGTGAAGGTGATTCAATACAAAATCTAAATACAATAAAGACCTTTAAATGAATGCAAAATTAAAATGAAGCCAAAATTACATTAGTTAAGATATTCTATACAACTAAAACTATAAGGAATAGATTTGTCTATCTGATTCTGTGCAAGTCAGCACCACTAAATCCAGTTTAGCTGCTGTTTTACTGATGTCCTGCTGATCCAGACTTATTCTGGTGAGCTCCCACCTTCATCTAAAACACTCCCAAGTTTGTTTATCTTGAAAAAAAATGTTCATGCATAGATTATTAAGAATCTCATGTTAGAAAAAAGTAACACTAATAATGAAATGGTAAAAAATCAAAAGTACTTTTGATATTAGATAATGTATAAATAAATCCAATCTCAGTGTGATGTGCCAAGAAAATCTAGCAACATATAATTACAATATGGCTGCTTCACTATGAGTACCAGCACCACCCCCATACAAATGTCACCAGCCATTTTCTTGATTTTTTTCTTAGATATTTTTGTGCTGTATTGCATTGATTCTGATTTGAAGCTTGAAATTAAATTGCTGACATCTTTCAAAGCACTCATTAACTTACCAGGCTCAATGAACAAAAAAAACCCAAATCTATAGAGACTATTAAAATGATTCATTAACAGGTAAGTGCCCTCACTGCACCCTCTGTGTGGGTTTTCACATGTCTGTTTAGATTTCCCTTCTGGGTAAATGTTTTACCACAAACCCCACAGCTGAATGGCTTCTCTCCGGTGTGAACTCTCATGTGTCTTGTTAATGTTCCCTGATGAGTGAATCTTTTCTCACACACAGCACAGCTGAACTGTTTCTCTCCAGTGTGAACTCTGATGTGGATCTTGAGATCACGCTGATGGACAAAATTTTTGCCGCAAACATCGCAACCATGTGGTTTCTCTCCTGTGTGGCCTCTCGTGTGCGCTTTAAGATGTGACTTCCTGTTAAATCTTTTACCACAGACCTCACAACCATATGGTTTCTCTCCTGTGTGAACTCGTGTGTGTGCTTTAACAAGTGCCATCCGGTTGAATCTTTTACCACAAATATCACAAGCAAATTGTTTTTCTCCTGTGTGAATTCTCATGTGTGCACTTAATTGTGTCTTCAGGTTATATCTTTTACTACAGATATCACAACCGAATGGTTTTTCCCTTGTGTGAACTCTCATATGTCTCTTCAGATCTACCTGTTGTGTAAACCTTTTTGTACAAATGCCACAACTGAATGGTTTCTCTCCTGTATGAACCCTCATGTGCCTCTTGATATTTTGCTGTTGAGTAAATCTTTCACCACAGATATCACATACAAATGGTTTCTCTCCTGTGTGGATTCTGATGTGTGCCTTAAAACTATAGAGATGTCTAAAACGTTTTCCACAAAAATCACAATGAAATGGTTTTTCTCCAGTGTGAATTCGGATATGTGTCTTAAGATTTTGCTTTTGTGTAAATCGTTTCCCACAAATACCACAGACAAATTGTCTGTCTTGTCTGGGTGCTGACATTTGTGAACCTACTTTTCCCAAATGACTCGAGGAACTTTCCAATGAATGACTTGTTACCATTCTCTGAAGAGGCCACTTGTTTTTCAGAGATTTTAGTCCGTTTGCACTTGATGTAGGAACCCGTAGATTATGTTCACCGCCATCATTTACAGGTCCAGAATCTGACAAAGGTTCCTGCCAATCATAACCATCATCATCATCATCATCATCATCATCGTCATCATCATCTGAGACTTCAGTCTCAGAAGAGTCTAAGGCCTTCTCATCAGTATTTGTTTGTAACAGATTATTTGGACCTGGGTTCGATGATCCAGGTGCAGGTCCTTCACAGTCCTCTCCATCACTTTCTGTTTTTATCTCTTTAGGTAAGCTGCAAACTGGAGGCTCTGCCTCTGTATTGTCCCCCATTTGATTTTGAAGGAGGTGTAAAGAGTTAGGTTTCTCTTCATCATTTTCAGTCTTCACAGGACAGGCAGTGAATTGGAACCTGAGGATATCAGCTTTCTCTAGACCATTAAGCTGCTCTTCCTCCTGACTGTTCCTGAGTTCCTCCTGTTCCTCCTTTATATGGAGGATCTCTAGATCCTGCCGGTCCAAACTGCTGCTCCATTCATGGGAAACTTCTTCTTTGATCACCAACAGTTGATGGACATCTGCAGGGAACACAAAAACAGACATGGACAACTGTGACTCCACACATTCATTGTTAGCGAGCATTATTTTTGCCTAACATCCATCAAAGAAGATCCCTTAGATTCTATTTTGGTGGTTGACAGAATAATTTGTATATACTGTGATTGTACATACTGATGGCATCTGGTGTGTTCTCATAAAACGCTTGAATAATAATCTGATGTGACAAATAAGACACTTTTTCTTAAGTCTTTCAAATTAGATATATAACTACTTGGATTTACTTTCTGATATAATAGCACTGTTACAGTGACTTCCAAAACCACAGTGTGATCAAAAGTCAAATATTAAAAAGCATTTTCCATTCTTGCACATCTGTGGTTATGTTCTGCTAGGAATTAGAAAAATCACTTGGTTTGGGTTAAAGCAGCCATTCCCAAAGTTAGAGTTTTCTGTATCACAGAAGTGGCTTTTTTTTTTCTTATCTGGCTATGCCACCATGGAAACTTATGCTGAACACACAATCTGGTCAGGAGCAGGTTATGTTCAGTTTCAGTTTAAAAGTGCTGTAGTTTCACTGATTTACAGCATATGCATTCTCACAGGAATCTGCATTCATTGGTGATGCAGAAAATATATAAATGTTTTAATGCTTGGTTCTGATCTGCTGCTAAGTCTGCTTTTACATGGCTGGAACTGCAGCTACTGGAACACAAAGGAGGAAACTGATCAGGCTGTTTATCGCCAAAAATATCTGTTCAATCAATAAAATTAATTTCACTTTGATCTGCTGTCAAACTAAAGCAATTTCTACATTTCCCTTAGTAAGCTATGGGATGGTAATCTTTCATACATCAATAGCAGTCACCAGCATTACAGAGTTAAACATTTATTTTAAATAGAGAATCAAAACATGAACTCATAAGCTTCAAATTGTTTCCAATAAATGCACGACTGCCTTCTTCTCTAATATTTAAAGTTGTCTACAATATCCATGTTTGTTTCTATGTTGCCTGCAGATCTCCAGCATTTGTAGGTAAATAAATATTAAAAAGAGGTCCCCCATGAATGGAGCCACATAAAGGAGGAACAGGAGGAATGCAAACACAGCTAGCTAAGGAACAGGTGAGAGGAAGTTCCTATTTGCTGCTTCAATCTCCAGTAAAGCTGCACAAGTTCAGACAAAAGGGTATATAAACAGATGAACTATTAATGTCATCTAAACGATACATACAAATATCTCCAATTGGCTGCAATGTGATTCCAGCAGCTCACCCCCATAACCAGCCAACATGTTACTGAACACATAGCAGAAAAATCTGTAAAATAAATTAAATAAAGTAAAGGTAAAGGTTCATACATAAAACACAAAAGTAAAGTTATGCTAAGCATCTTTCCCTCAATTTCAAGCTCCATGAGAGAGAAATAAAATGAATAAACAAACAAAAAAAAAAAGTTCTGCTCCAAACTGTTGCAAAAATAAATCTTTATTTGTATCATCACAGACATTTTACACACCAAGAGTTATTAACTTATGATGTACAGGGTCAATTAAAAAAAAATCCATTCAAGCAATGAAACATGACCGGGCTGCACTGACTTACTGATTAACCCTTTACAACACCAAACCCCCATCCCACCTGGAACAAAGGGCTTGCTTGTAGGCAACTGTAAGCTTTCTCTTTATTATTGTATCAGAAAATAAATAAAACTGTCCACAAACAAAGCTGGAATACTAATTTTACATTGAAGTTTTATGTGTAATTAGTCAGCTGTGACCTGACAGGAACTGAAGATAAAAATATGGAGAAATGAATCAGTGGCAGTTTACTGATGGACCTGTGATGTAAATTACATGTTGGGCAAATATAATTTAGAAACAGCAAATAGTTTTGGAAGGATGGAGGATTACAGGCAGAATATAGTCGGGACAAGATAAGCCAAGCCTGATCCGGTCAGAATCCCTGATATCTTATCCATTTTGGATCTGTAATGCCATATGTAAGTCTAGGCTGATTCAGACATGGTTTGCTGATCTGATAAGGAGCCTATGATCCCTTCAGGTGGATCCAGTTCTGTGTAGAACCACTGAGACTGATTAAGGTGATTTTCAGTGGAAAATATGTTGAGATATGTTTAAATTGCTGTTTGAGATCATTCAATGACTAATTCTGTGAACACATTTCAACATGAAATGTAATCAGATTACAATCAGCCTGCCTACAGCCTACATTTAAAAAGTTTATTTTAAATACATTTAGTTCAGTTTTAGTCTTAAAGTCCTTTCAGCCTCATCTTCACTCAGCTATTCACATCATTGCCAAGATCCAATTGTGACATACATTTTTCAGTGTAATCATTTATGATTGATCATTGATTAGTGTGTTGTGTGTCTAAAGCTGTAAACAGATAAGCTGGATTTAAACACTGATTGCTATGTACAGTAAATGTTTCCAGTGCAATAAATGGCTGACATTCTGACAGCTGCACTGCACTGTCTACAGTCTCAGAGTTAGAAAGATTGAGACTATAGATTTTATTCTGAGCTGATAGTAAATCCACAGTGGATTCACTGTCTCTGTCTTTATATATTGACGACTGAATAATTGTAAACATGGCCATGTTAAATCCACCTTGGCCAGGGCCTTTCTGTGTGGAGTTTGCATGTTCTTCTTGTGTCTGTGTGGGTTCTCTCCAGGTACTCCAGTTTCCTCCCACAGACATGCAGTTACTGGGGTTAGGTTAACTGGTGATTCTAAATTGCCCATAGGTATGAATGTGAGTGTGAATGGTTGTCTGTCTCTCTGTGCGTTAACCCTGTGACTGGCTGGTGACCTGTGCAGGGTGTACCCAGTCATCGTATGACAGCTGTGATAGCCACCCCCCCAAGAAGGCTAAGCAGAAGAGGATGGATGGATGGTTTAAAGTGTTTGTAAAAATATAAACTTGTGCAAATTAACTCACTATGCTATTTGACAGTGATTTTTATGTAACAAGGAAATGAGTGTCGGTCAGCTGGTTCAGGTGCAGCAGGAAGGGAGGAGTCAGGGAACCTGTCAGCTAGCAGGTCAAGTTCATCATGGTAACAGACTCTCTTGCTAAAACCGAAAACTTGAGTCTCTCTCATCTTAGGGCTAACAAACTCAGACTTGTTATCTAAGCCTGCTTCCTGGAACAAGGCCCAGTACAATTTCTACTCTGTGTAGCTTCTCACATGTTCTATTCAGACTCCCCCCTGTCGAGTACAGGTTTTTCCCAGATACCACAACCAAATGGTTTCTCTCCCTGTGTGCACCCTCATGTGTCTCGTGAGACTTCCCTGCTGAGTAAATCTTTTTTCACACGCAGCGCAACTGAACCTGTTTCTCTCCAGTGTGAACTCTGATGTGTATCTTGAGGTCATGTTGGTGCACAAACTTTTTCCCACAAGCATCGACAGCTGAACTGGTTTCTCTCCTGTGTGCACTCTCATGTGCCTCTTCAGAACCCCATGCTGTGTAAATCTTTTCACTACAAAGGTCACACCCAAATGGTTTCTCTTGTGTATGAACTCTCATGTGTCTTTTCAGAACACCCTGCTGTGTAAATCTTTTTGCACAAACACCACAGCTGAATGGTTTCTCTCCTGTGTGAACCCTCATGTGTCTCTTGAGATTTTGTTTTTTCCGAAATCTTTCACCACAAATGCCACAAGCAAACGGTTTTTCCCCGGTATGGATTCTGACGTGTGCCTTAAAACTATAATGATGTCTGAAGTCTTTTCCACAAAAATCACAGTTAAATGGCTTATCACCTGTGTGGACTCGCATATGTGTCTTAAGATTTTGTTTTTGTGTAAAAGTTTTTGCACAAACACCACAGGTAAATGTTTTTTCTCCAGTGCAGATTTTCATCTGTGAAGCTTTACTTTGTTTCACTCTATTATATTTCTCATTAACCAAACAGCCAGGAGGCCTTTTGAATGAATGACATGTCATGTGTCTCTGAAAAGAATGCTTGCTTTTCAGTGTTTTCAGAGTATTTAAGTCTGATTTAGATATAGGACAACCACTGTCACCATCTTCATTCACAGGTCCAGCATCAGACAAAGGTTCCTGCCAATCATCACCATCACTGATGTCCGTTTCAGAAGAGTTGGAGGCCTTTTCAACAGAATTTAGCTGCAAATGACTATTTGGATCAGAGGTTCCAGCTATTTCTGGCCCTTTACAGTCCTCTTCATCAGCTTCAGTTTTTATCTGTGTACCTGAGCTGCTGGTCAGAGATTCTGCTTCTGCATTATCTTCAGTTTGACTTTGATGAAGCTGTATGATCTGAGGTTTCTCTTCATCTTCTTCACACTTCACAGGAACAGCAGCAAATATGAAACCGGTGCTATCAGCCTCTTCCAGACTATTAAGCTGCTCTCCCTCCATACTGTTCCAGAGCTCTTCCTGCTCCTCCTTTATGTGGAGGTGGTCTGGGTTCTGCTGGTCCAAACTGGGGCTCCAGGGTAGCTCTTCTTCTTTAATCACCAACATCTGCTGGACATCTGCAGGGAATACTGAAACATACATGGATATCACTGACTGTAGTTTCGATATATTCACCCTGATTTTCAGTAACCATTAATTGAATCTGAAATTCACATTACAGAGGGGTTTATTTTGAGACCAAAACTGAAACATTATCTAGTATTTGATTTTAAGCACTTTCACTACCAATCCTGATGATTTTAATTTCACCGATTGTCATGAACCAGGCTGCACGGCCATGACAAAAAAGGGAGATGCACACAAATGCAGATTAAAATGTTGTTTATTTTAAATTAAAGGAGCAGAAGTAAAACTTAAGCAAACCATGATATGTGTAGTCAGTACAGTCAGTAGTGTCAGTGAGTGCATGAGTGAAGAAATAGTATCTACAATGTTGTCAAGTGCAAGAAGCCAAACCAAAAGCCAAAGAAGTGTCTCAAGGAGGACAGCCCCACATCAACTGATCTGTGAGAACTTATATAGAGCATATATAAGAGTTGCCAGTGTCACTGATTGGCAAATGAGCAACTTCAGGCCTCTAATGCTTGCAGGAGACCTGCTACATGAGAAGGCCAAAATTAAGGCAGGGCAGAGTGGGTCGTCACACCCCCGATTCATAAAACCATTTAACACAGCTAGCTTCAACTCCTTCTTGATCAAAGACTAAGACACCAGGATATCATAGTGGGCAGCAATAGCACACAGGTCATCCTTATGGTCTCTGTGTCAAACTGCTCTAACGTAGGGCTACTTATAAAGTTCTCCATATTAAACAAAGCCATGGTTCAAGATATCCCGGACAAGCCCCCACTTGTCACAAACCAGGCCGCACGGCCATAACAAAAATGTGAAATGCACACAAATGCCAATTAACACACTGATTAAATCAAGCAATTACAGCTGTGGTCAGAAGTTTCCATCTGCTCATCATGGGCATGAACATCATGGTAATTTTGATCTTTTGATGATTTTTTTTAACTGTTCTTTTGCCAGGGTTTAATAATTGTACATGTATCTTTAATCACTTTCAAAAGAAGATTTGGTGTACAAGTTTGAATTTATTTGGAATTTTCTCTGATCCACACAGGGAATTAAAAAAAAAATCATACATTCACTTAAATATTTAATTAAATTAAATTTCATTATATAGCACAAAATCACAGTAACTGTCACCTCAAGGCACTTTATATTGTAAGGTGAAGACCCCACAGCATTGAAGAGAAAACACCAAGGAAAAATTCTCTTTTAACAGGAAGAAACCTCCAGCAGAACCAAGCTCAGGGAGGGGCAGTCAGCTGCTGCAAACAATAAATGGTGCTGAAGGTTCTACAATATCTTCTAATTTAACAAGGCCAAGGCCTATTAACTTCTCATTGACGATTATGATTAAACATCATGATTACAACTGGTAGTTTCTCTTTGCCAGCATACAAAGCATTTGTTTGGCAGCACTCATTGGTAGGGATGGGAATTGATAAGAATTTAGCAATTCCGATTCCATTATCGATATTACTTATCGATTCAATTGCTTCTCGATTCTTTTATCAATTCTCATTGGGTTAGTGAAAAAAAAACACAAATTGGTTGGTATGCATGAACTCCTTTTAATGTAAAGTTGAACAAAATTAAAACTGATATAAAAAAAAAAAATTAACACCGTTAATATTTTAACATTTTAACATAAAATACAACTGCAAGGTGTGCTCAAACCATACATCACCATAGACTGAGAGGGTGCTGACTAAGAAAGCCCCTGCTCTAAAAGCAACATCTCCAAGCTCGACTGAAATTTCCTGCTGCCCACATGGACAAGTCAAATGCCTTCTGATGAATTTGACCACAATGACAAGAGGTATGTTGGGAGGAATAAAGTTGAGACTTTCAAACCTAAGAACACTGTACCAGCTATCAAGCATGGTGGTGGTAGCATCATGCTCTGGGGCTGTTTTGTTGCTAGTGGTGCTGGTACACTGCACAGAGTGGATGTAATAATGAAGAAAGACTGTCTGCAAATTCTTCAATTTCACCTCAAATGAAAGGCTAGACAGTTGAAACTTGGACACAAATGTGTGTTCCAGCAGGACAATGATCCAAACACCCATTCAAACTGGTTTAGGAATGGATAAAGCAGGCTAACATTTAGCTTCTGGAATGGCCTTCCCAAAACCCCGACCTCAACCCTATTGAAAATTTGTTGACTGCGCTTAAAAGCCAGATCAGTGCCAGGAAACCAAAATTAATTTCTGCCAAGAAGAACGGTCAAACATCCAGCCAGAGCTTTGCCAGTAGCTGGTTGATGGCTACCAAAAGCATCTGGTTAAGGTGCAACTTGCTAACAGACATTTAACCAAATATTAGTGTGGGGGTATGTATATATTTGAGCCTGTGCAGATCAGAGAAAATCCAAAATAAATTTAACTTGTTCACCATGTTCTTGTTTTTTGAAGTCATTTTAAAGTGCATTTTTTTTAAATCATTGAAAGCCTAAAATTACCATGACATTCATGCCCATGATGAGTGGATGTAGACTTTTGATCACAACTGTATCAATTTCATTTGGTAAAACACACCTTATTATCTGGGGGATGTGGCAAAAATGTGGCTTAACCCTTTATTTACCACAGGCCCGCTGGTGCTGCTCTTCACAGACCTCTGGCAACAATTACCATAATAACCCTATGTTAGATGTAAAGTCCAATTTCTCAGCTTTCAGAAACCGTTTGAATTTTTCTGATAGGACAAATGGTCGTGTAATTATGGTAATTCAAAGTGTGTTTAATCAGATGGCTCAGCAGAAAAAATAGACAAAATAGTGTCCAAGTATGGTTTAATATCCTTTCTAAAATATTTAACAAGTGTACACCCTGATATTTGCATCAGGTATTAGAGGTTTTTCACACCTGTTGCCAAACCTTTGTCTTTGTATATTTGCAAAAGATTTGACATAAGTGCAAACTGCAGTCAACTTGAGTCAATTATGACGATGCTTTGATAATGAAAAGGTTATGGTTTGGGGTTGCATCCGGTATGGAGCGATGGGGATCTGTAAGGCGGGTCACAGTAACAAGGTAATATTCTTCAGTAAGATGGAGCTCCTTGCCATACACCAGGTTCCATTATGAAGTTTCTCAAGGTGAAGAAAATCATAAGTCAATAAGTTCTTCAGGCCTGACCAGAGACCAGAGTCTCGTGATATGAATATTATTGACCACATCTGGGGATATAGGAAGCCTGGAAGAGGAAACCAAAGAAGGTGGAGCAGCATTGGGATGCCTGCAGGACAGCTTTCTGTTAGGTTTAGGGTCCTGATGTCTTCATGCCAAACTGGATAACTGCAAGCTAAAGGAACCCATACAAGACAGTCATTTTCATGTTTAGATCATGATGAAATAATACTCATTTTTCATTACTGCATTTACTTTTTTAAATAACTATAATTTGATTGATTATAATATGCAGCACAGCTTTTGTCCAACTACAAACTGACTCGTTCATGATCGTCAAGTAGAAAAAATGTCAGTTAATATTTTGGTAGCCTTTAAATGAACTGCAGTCCCTTATCATTAACATAAGGAACTGCTGACTCCAACTGGAAAAGTCAAAGTAAACATATTAGCTATCATAAATATGATGTACTCATGTCAGACTGTTGTCCAAGACTGTATATATCAGGAGATAAAGCTGATAGACAAAGATACTGATATTGTATTGAAACTGGAAAAGGTTTTTTCCTGACTTTCTACAAGCTGTAGAAATGTCATCAGCAGCTCCTGATTCAATGGAAACAGATTTATAAGCACAGTTTTACTCCACGCAGGAGCATTAAAATATTGAGAAAAATACTGAGATTGAGAAGAGAGACTTGTTTTTGCTTTGGTTTACATTAAAATGATCCAAGACGAAATCTTGGATTGCAAAAGTGTACAGATATGAGGTGCGCATCCAATCCCATGTGTAATGATGAACATAGTGAAGGCATGTTGCCCTGTGATGTTCTCATGCTATGAATGTCTTTGCTTTATAAACTAAACTCAAATTTAGAGAGAAATAAAATGCACAAACAAAAGTACATCTCGTCCTTTTTGCATTTAAAAATCTCTTAAAGCTGATGTTAAAGTCTAAATTAGAACATGAAGCCAAACGCTAAAGAACCTCCTTTACAAATGACAAATTCTCATTCTCATAAGGAATTTCTGAGAAAAAGACAGAATATTTTAAAAAGCAGTTCAGATATTAAAACTTTATAACATTTTTCTTTGTTTGTATTTGTGCAAAGATCTCTTAGGGAAATCTGAAAAACAATTTCAGTCACCCAAATTTTAAATGTTCATCGATACATTCACTGGACACTTTATTAGATACACCTTGCTGTTACCAGGTTGGAACCCTTTTACCTTAAGAACGTCTTTAATTCTTCATGGCACAGATTCAACAAGGTGCTGGAAACTTCCTCAAGAGATTTCAGTCCATATTAACATGACAGCATCACAGCTGCTGCAGATGTGTCGGCTGCATCCACAATGTGAATCTCCTGTTCCACCACATCCCAAAGGTGCTCTGTTGGATTGAGATCTGATGGCTGTAGAGGCCATTGGAGTGCAGTGAATTCACTGTCATGGTCAAGAAACCAGTTTGAGAGGATCTGAGCTGTGTGATATGGAGTGTTATCCTGCTGCAGAAGATGGGCACACTGAGGTCATAAAGGAATGGACCTGGTCAGAAACAATGCTCAGACAGGCTGTGGTGTTTAAATGATGCTTATTTGGCACTAAGGGGCTCAAAGTGTGCCAAGATATCCCCCATACCAGCAGCCTGAACCATTAATACAACCAGGATGGATCCACCCTTTCATATTGTTTACACTAAATTCTGACCCTACCATCTGAATGTTGCAGCAGAAAATGAGACTCAGACTGGCACCATTTTCAAGTCTTTTGTTGTCCAGTTTTAGTCAGCCTCAGTTTCCTGTTCTTAGCTGACAGGCATGGCACGAATGGCTTGCAGTTTGCTAGCAGTAGAAGGTTTGATTTTTGTGTGTTTAGAGATGCTATCTTAGTTATAATTAGAGGTTGTTTGAGTTACTGTTGCCTTCCTATCAGCTTGAAGGAGCCTGGCTATTCTCCTCTGACCTCTGGCTGCTGCTCACTGGATATTTTCTCTTTTTCTCACCATCCTCTGTGAACCATAGAGATGGCTCTGTGGGAAAATCCCAGCAGATCAGCAGTTTCTGAAACACTCAGACCAACCTGACTGACCATGCCAGGCCATGCTCAAAGTCACTGAAATCACCTTTCTTCCTCATCCTGATGCTCAGTTTGAACTTCAGCAGGTTGCCTTGACCACTGAGCTGCTGCCATGCAATTGGCTGATTAGATATTTGTGTTAATCTGAGTGTTAATTTGAGTTTCTGGAACTCACTCCCACAATCCTTGAAGGACATCAACAGTCTATCACTCTTTAATTCCCATCTAAAAACTCACCTGTTTAAACAGGCATTCAGAATCTAACTACAATGGTTTTCAGGGATTTCATTACACTATGTTTAACAAGTCGCTCCTAGAATGCTGCTTTATTGTTTTACTTGTTGTATTCAGTTTTATTGTTCCTATGTTACAATTTGCCTCTATTTGTTGTTCTATATTATTTTATCTTTACTCTGTAAGGTAACCTTGAGTGTCTTGAAAGGCGCACACAAATAAAATATAATTATAATAATAATAAGCCACTGAACAGGTGTACCAAACAAAGTGGCTAGTTATTATTGCCACACAGATCATCCAGAGATTTAGATTAATGTCAGACCACTACTCTTAATCTTCATGAATAAATTAACACATTTTAAGAAACCAAACCACCAAGACTGGGATATGATACATATATTGATTTCTGATTATAGATCTGGCCTCTTTATTAATATGTTGTTTCCCCCGATCTGTTTTGCTATGTGCTCAGCCTGTGGGGTTTGTGCTTGGTATTGTATTCATTAGGCCATTATAAATAATATTTTGGCCAGAAACAAAGAATTACAAAAAAACCTACAAGATTTCTTCAATGTGTGCGCGGTGTAAAGCGTCCGGGTGTTGCACTGTGCCCAGATGAGTTCCGCCTTTTTGACTCGGAGAACACAAAACTCATGAACAGAAAATATTTGGTGAATTTATAGATGCAGGTGATCAGACTGTGAGAAGCTGATCGTTATGTCCCCGCAACTCTGCAGCAGCCAGCTGTGAGCGGGTTTCTCCGCATTACAGCTGCGGTCATTCTTACCAGAGGGTCGGTTTATATCCGCCTCCTGCAGCTGGTCCACATCTGGAGGTTTGATCTCCGGCTTCTTTTCAAAATCTGGAATCTCAGCTCTGTTATGCTGAAGATAATCCACTTCATTCATGATGTCCGATCCTCTTTAAAATAAACTGCAGGCTCGTGTGAGATGAACCGGGCCTGCGCAGACTCGATCACCGCCGATCACCGATAAACGCGCACTGGTTACATTTTCTGTGTGACTTTGACCCATAAAGGCGTTCTAAAAGCTCCAACGGGGGGTCTCGCTCTTCGAAGGCAATTAGAAAACGAATTATTGATGTGTGCCGTGTTCTGAACAGGCATCTGCGCGGACAGCCTCCTCCCTCACCCCACACTCCGCCTCCACGGGCCTTTATTCCTGCGGCATCCACGGAGTTTACGCGCTTTATCACCCACGCACCCCGAGTACACCCACACCTTTAACACATAACACACACGCACTAATTCCAGCTATCAGACACACGGCCCTGGTTTACCTGTGCGCTTTATCGCGATGGTTTACTGACCTCTAGCGGCCGCTCTCCAGTACTACAAGTTAAAGTAGCCAGAAGGAGTAAAAAGAAAAAAACGCTTGAAAAATAACTCACCACAGGTTGCCTCGCAGCTAGAATGTGTGGGTTAGAATCCACCATAGGCTGGGTCTTTCTGTGTGGAGTTAGCATATTCTCCCCATGTTTGGGTGGATTTTATTCTGGTACTCCGGTTTCCTCCCACAGTCCAAAAGACATGCAGTTAGTGGGGTTAGGTTAATTGGTGATTCTAAATTGCCTATAGGTGTAAATTTGAGTGTGAATGGTTGTCTGTCTCTCTGTGTTAGCCCTGCGACAGGCTGGCGACTTGTACAGGGTGTACCCCATAGACATATATGTCTATGGCAGGGCTATTCAAATCCAGGCCTCGAGGACCAGTGTCCTGCAGGTTTTAGATGTGTCTCTGCTTCAACAAACCTGAGTGAAATATAGAAGTCATTAGCAGGACTCTGGAGAACTTGACTGCATACTGAGGAGGTAATTCAGCCATTTGAGTCAGGTGTGTTGGATCAGGGACACATCTAAAACCTGCAGGACACCCCTGGTCTATAGTGTACCCTGCCTCATGCCCTATGGCAGCTGGGATAGGCTCCAGAAACCAGGTACCAGTGCTTATTAACAGACATTAAATTAGTGCAGTGAAACTATTCCATGATAGTGATGTTTAAAGTTGGTTACAGAAGAAACTGTGCTCAACAAAAATATTTTTGTCTTCAGCTTGTGAAACTTGGACTGGGTGTAAAATTTAATTGGCTGCACTAAATGTGTTTATCAGCCCTGATTTGATGAAGTGATCTTGAGAGGAGCTCAGGTGATCTTTGTCCTCTTCTTGGGGTTTTACTGGCGGTTGGCAAGATGATCTTCTGGAGTGACGCACTGCCTTTTAGTGGAGCTGTAGCGCCGTATGTGACCTGCAGGGGTCAGTATGGCGTCGTCGCTGAGCAGTTAGAGAAGAAGAATTTGATCGTGGTGGGCGCGTATGCTACCTGGTCCGGTGAACGCTGCTGAAAAGCGACTGTCAGGTAGAGTGATGGCTTCGGATTCGATTACACCTGTAATAGGGCTTCGTATTACTGAGTTACGCCGTCATATGCTTTCATATCGCTTTATGTTTCATTTGGGACAGCTAGCTACTAGTTAGCATTCTTCTGCTGCAGATAGCTAACTAGGCAGCTAGCATAAAGAGCCATTAGCTCCACATCACCTCCGATCTCATAAACATGCGGGCGTTATAGCCTCAGTTGCGCTGATGTAAGCTCTCTGCTCTCTCTGTCCTCTCGGCAGGCGCCTGAGCCATGAGCGAGTTCAGGATCCACCACGACGTGAATGAGCTGCTCAGTCTGCTTCATGTGCGGGGCGGGGACGGAGCCGAGGGCTACATAGACCTGCTGCAGAAACACAGGACCCCCTATGTCACCACCACAGTGTCTGCGCACAGTGCAAAGGTGGGTTTGTATTAATGTCTGCAGAAAATGTCCTTTATGCCATCTGGAGTGACATCAGTGATGTTTTTCTCAGCTTTTCAATAAACTCCACTAGTAAGCGCTTGGACATTTTCTTCAGAGTTAGTATATTGAGTTGTAAATGTTATAGAGCTACTCGAACCCTTCAAATTACCAATTTATAAAAATCCATCCACCCAAAGCCGAATTATAGTATTTTAAGCGCTCCAATTAGCGGGACTGAAGACAAAATTGTGATCACAGTGCGGAACTTTGAGCAGTTTCTCCATCTTTTTCTAATCTGAAAGGCCATTTTTAAAAAATATACATAAGGTAAATAAAAACCCATTAAAATATGCGTAAGTCATAAATAATAAATTATCAATTCTGAACCATAACGTGTCTTTGTTTACAAATAGAGCAAAGCCAACCAATGCACAAGGTGTGTTTTTTTTTTTTTAACCTGTCTGATGCCATCACACCAATCAGGAGTGAGTACACTGGGATGGAAACACTAATCACAGACCCATCAAAACAGCATCAATACATTTGCTGTGCAAATAAGCACATTGCTGGTCCCCAAGTCCACCTGATTTTCTAGGCTAAGCTACTTCAAGACCCATAAATCATGCCTAAACATCAACCATCACTGCCTGATTGCCGGCAACATTTTCATTTTTTTAAATCTGAAACTGACCTACCTTTTCAAAGTCCTGTAACCTTGCTCAGACTTGACAGATTTGAAGTGGAAAAACAGTGGGGGATGGGCCAGTCATTAATGGATTCTAAATGTTGGACAGCAATGCTTTTCCATGCAGACCTAGTCTCCAAAGCAACATTTTCCTACCCAAAGCAAATTGATGGTTGAAAAAGTGATGACATTAGCCTTCAGCTGCTTGTATGCCAGGTGAACCTGCATATGTCCAAGTGCCTACTACTAGTTTAGGATTTATCTATTCTTTCCCACAGTCGGGCCTGAGAAGGGGTCTTTAACTGTTTGTTAGCTCCTCCCAGCAAATGACAGACTGGTTTTGAAGGCTGCTGACATGCCCAGTTCAACTCAAGCCAGTTAGGACTATCATGACAGCATTTTTAGTCATTTGTCTTAGACTTTGCTTGAGCAAAATCCCAAATACATAATTATATAGCAACTGCAGTTATTCCACATGGGAAGGGAGTGTGTTGTGAAGTTGGATGGAGTACTTTCAGTAGCTGAATGAAGAAAACAAGAGTGGAAGATGGATGAGGTAAAAGGTAGAAAAATCAGGAATTTTTAACTAGATTTAACACAATCGTGAAGAGTGAGTGGATGCCTGAGGAATGGAGAAGATGTTTTCTGGTGCCAGATTTCAAGTAAAAGGCTGATATGCAGAGCTGTAGTAACTACAGAGGGATGAAGCTGATGAGCCACACCATGAACATCTGGGAAAGAGTTAATGAAGCAATGTTAAGAAGAGAGGTGATGATCAGTAAGCAGCATGCTGAGAAAGCGCACTACAGATGTGATGTCTGTGGATCCAGAGAAAGCAGATGATGGGGTGCTGAGAGAGGAATTATGATACTGCATGAGGAAGTGTGTGAGGGTGGTGTAGTACACGTATGAGGACAGTGAGACAGTGGCGCAAGGTGGGGGTGGGATTACATGAGGGATGGGCTCTGAGCCCCATCGCTGACCCTAATGTTTTTGGTTGTAGTAATCACAATAATGAACATTAAAAAAAATTAAAAAACCACTCATATGCAGCACCATCCACGTTTGTCCATATGTTCAAATCAAAATGTTTTTAGTCTGTTTTATTCTTGAAACTAGACACAATTCATGTGCGGGCATACCTCACTCTAAATAAGATTTCATGCCCCTTGTTCTTCATATCATGTGTTTCATCACTTTCAGGTCAAATTAGCAGAGTTCTCCAAAACCCCAGAGGATTTCTTGAGGAAGTATGAAGAGCTCAAGTCTAAAAATGTTCGAAACCTCGACCCTTTGGTGTATCTGCTCTCCAAACTCTGTGAGGACAAAGAGGTAATGCTTCATTTACACGCTGCTTTTCATCTTGTTCTGTTTGCCATAGAGCCCAAATGTCTCTTCAAAGCCTGGCTGAACCAGCTCTATAATCAAGTATTTGCTTAATATTGATTTTGAAAAGTAGTTTGAGGATTTCATCTGCTGCAGACATCATACACAGCAAAACATTGTTATCCAGATACCAGAAGAAGCAAGAAGTTTACTGATTTATGTCCCTCCATCAGAAAGTTGATTGATTAAAATACTTGAATCTAATTTTGTGTGTCTACCATGATGTCTTTTGCAGACCCTCCAGTTTCTGCAGCAGAATGCCAAAGAGAGGTCGGAGTCTTCAGCGAATGGCACCTCAACCACCACAACCAGTTACTCTCTGCCTCAAACCAGTACCAAGATGTCCATGCAGGAGCTGGACGAGCTGCGTAAGAAGCTTGGCAACGTGACAGCCAGCTCCAACGCTCCTCTGGTGAGCTTCTGTTACTCAGATGCTACAGATCTGAAGGTTAGATTAGCCTATGACTCTCTGAAGGTTGGCTTGGACCTGAAAGAAACTACTGAGCTCAGCCAGAAGACTAATCCAGATAGGATGTGTCTATTGGTCAATTTTATGGAAACACAGTTTCAGACGGTTTTTGTACTCTTGGCTCCGTATGATGTCAAAGGGAGCACACAAGTCCCACAAACCTGTTTATGAGTGGCAGCCAATCAGAGGAAAGCTGATTTGAATGGGGAGGAGCTAAAACAGTTTGGTTCAAACAGTTAATGAACTGAAGCTGCACCAAAGCCCAGTATAATATAAAGAAGGGTTATTCTGAACTGTGAATCATGCAAAGCTCCTCTCTGGAGCCCCAGAATGAAAGTGTAAAGCTGGAGATTAGAGATTGTCCCTTTTAATGGTGTCTTATTCATGAAGCTTAACAGATTAGAGACTGAATCTCTGGCCATTAACACAAAACAAAGAGCTAGAGCTTTTCTCCAACTCCTCTCCTTTTTTCCTCTCCATGCTTAAAAGCAAATTTGAACCCCGAGCTCCCTCAGACAGCGTTGGTAAGCTCCTCCGCCATTTCTGATGGTCACTAGCATCAGGAGAATCCCAGCTGATAGGTTTATGCAAAGCAGGCTAAAGAAAATTTTTTACTAAAGGCTTGGTGTGAATTCACCATAAGAATGTGAGAGTGAACCAAAACTAAGACCAGGCATCTTAAAGCTGCAGATCAATAAAAATATTGATAGGAGTTTCCCCGGAGTGGATCACTGTATACAGGACCAGCGGCTCCCATCTTTCTGTGAGTAAAACACTGCCTGGAGCAGGAGCATCCAGAACTAATTAGATTAAAGTTAAATGGGTGTCTCTACTGTTATTTGTAAATATTAAGTTCAATTTCACCCAGTTTAGCATCTGATGCTGCCTTTAAATCCAGAGGGTTTCTCTTTTTGGAATTTTTCTGCAGCCTGCGGAAGTCACACGGAAAATGCTGAGGGACAAACACAACAAGAAGAACCCCACCCAGCCCAACCCCATCTTCCCCAACTGGGTGTACGATCGTCCAGCTCTCATCGGAGACTTCATCACCAGCCCCACCCCTCAAGGAGAACCAGCTGTGCCCGTTGGTGAGCCAATAAACTTACACATTCACCTCTGCAGCGTGTGGTCTGAATATAGTCGTCTTCAGTGGATTGATGTGGCTGCTGTCTGTGGTCAGGTACACTGCCCCTGGGGACGCAGGAACAAGCTCTGGTGGAGGATCTGCTGTTCGTCTTGATCGGAGTCGACGGGCGAGACATCACCGCGCAGCCTGTGCTGGGGCGGCAGAATCGCTCCTTCATCGTTGATCCAACACTGGACATGTCTGTCAAAGAGCTGGTCAGCAGAATATTACCAGTTGCTTCTTACTACTCTACTATAACACGGTAAGAGCATGGACTGTGCTACTGCTAACAGGCTTGGTTAATAACAGACATGCCCGCTGAGTTGATTTAGTGCAAACGAAAAACCACCAGAATTGCAGGTCACAATATGTATGTATATGTATATGTATATGTACATGTAATATTATCTATAAAGCAGTACCTATACATGCAAGTTATTACTACTGTGAAACTTGCCTGAAAGGGTTAAAGCCTGTAGGAAACTTTGTGACTACCATAGAAGAAGATTATTAAAAGGTGGCATTTGTCCTCCAGTTTCATTGAGGAGAAATCATCTTTCGAGTATGGCCAGGTGAACCATGCCCTGACAGCAGCAATGAGGACACTGATGAAGGAGTATCTGATCCTGGTCACTCAGCTGGAGCATCTCCAGCGACAGGGCCTCCTGTCCCTTCAGAAGCTCTGGTTCTACATTCAGCCCACCATGCGGACCATGGAGATACTGGCATCTATCGGTAACAGACTGAACATGACCCAGTAGGTTGCAGTTGCATGTTGTTTTCCCCCTGCTGTCTGCTGTGCATTGTGATGGCCTCAGTGTTTGCAAAGAAACAAGAGGAGGACGAGTTAAGGCCACAGGGTACCGCATTAATCCACTATTTTAAAACAGCAGATATGCACAGGTTTAAAAGTGTGTTTATTTGCTCATTTTGGAGCCTGATGAAGGTTATGCATGAGTTCTGGCACCATCCTGTTGCAAAAGAAGGACAAGATGCAAACCAGAGGGTGGGTGCAGTCTCTTAAGAATGGAGTGCTACTTTTCCTTAGTCAGGGTGGAGTCGATTCAGTGCAATTTATAACTTTAAGTGGATCACTTTTAAAAATCCAGGGAGAAATACACCACATACCAGGACGTTTTATTGAACTACAACACCTAAAATTTAATCCACTTGCAAACTGTTTTCAGAGTTTATTGGAGAGATACAGTATTTTGTTTGTTTACCAAAACAAATATTAATAAAAGCTGTAGATCTGTCAAAGGGCTAAATTTGTGGATTAGTGGTGAGGAGGAATTATGAATGTTTTCAGTGTAAAATTTGGAAAGCATTAGTTTGTGGAACACAGGTCATAGCAGAGTTTTTCAGCAGGTCTGGCAGAATAGACTGCAGGGTAGGAGGTGTTTTCCAAAGTCTGACCTTCACAGCTTCTTCAAATGAGTGCCAGTTAACTTGACCACTGGAGGGCGATCTGACCTACTTTGAGGACAAATGAGCTGAACAACGTTTTAACCGGTTCAATCAGCCCATACCACGCACACACACACACACTCTCCCCCTCACTGCAGTCATCTCTCCTTCTTCCCTCAAAACACATTAATGCAGACAACACAGCACCCCTGCCCTCCCTCGCCTCCTCCCCACTACAGCACAGACTCGTCCGAGCACTACTGTGGACCAGGTCAGGGGTCAGCTGAGGAAGTTTCATCGCAGGAAAGTAGCAGGCCTGGACAATGTGTGCCCCCGACTGCTGAAGACCTGCACTGCTGAACTGGGTGAACCACTTCAACGCATCTTCAAGCTCAGTCCGCAACTGGGGAGAGTGCCCACCCTCTGGAAGACATCCTGCATCATTCCCCTACCGAAGGACCAGCCTAGTGAGCTGAATGACTTCCAACTGGTGGCACTCACCTCACATCTGATGAAGATGTTGGAGTGGCTCTTCCTCAGCCTCCTCAGACCCCAGGTGGAACACGCCTAGGACTGTCTGCAGCTTGCATACTGGGCAGGTGTTGGTGAACAGAGGGAGAGGAGGAGCAGTAGCCTGAGCCCAACCACAGCACAACATAAAGAAATACTTGTTTGTTTATTATTTATTTATCCATATGTTTGTTTATTGTGTTTGTGTGCCTATGTTACCTCTAAAAACTGCTACTGGAACTTTAATTTCCCTGATGGAACCTTCCTAAAGGGATTAATAAAGTTTTATCTAATCTAAAAGAGAATACAACCCTGAAAACTGGGCCTAGATTCACTAACACTAAACACAAAGAGCAGTGAACACTTTGAAGTTACCTGATTATTGAAAAATCTCAGATGCAGCCCAATAAAATTGAAAGAGTTTAACTTGTGGTGCTTTTATTAAATTAAATGATGTTTTCTTGTGTTTGCTCAGCATCCTCGGTGGACAAAGGAGAGTGTATGGGTGGGTCCACACTGAGCCTCCTCCATGACAGGACCTTCAACTACACCGGTGACAGCCAGGCTCAGGAGCTGTGTCTTTACCTCACCAAAGCAGCCAGCGTCCCATACTTTGAGATCCTGGAGAAGTGGATCTACAGGGGAATCATCAAGGATCCGTACAGGTTCAGCTGCTCCCAGAGTGCAGACTTCTATATAAAATGTTGTCATAAAGCTCATATTTTGTGTCTCCACAGTGAGTTCATGGTGGAGGAGCATGAGCTGCAGAAGGAGAAGATCCAAGAAGACTACAATGACAAGTACTGGGATCAGCGATACACCATTGTGCAACATCGGATTCCCTCCTTTCTACAGAAGATGGCAGACAAAATACTAAGCACAGGTAAAAGCAGATCACTTTGTCTAACATAAAACTGGAATTCTTTAGACAATATGTTTAGATATGTTATCGTACAGGGAAATATCTCAATGTGGTGCGGGAGTGTGGCCGGGACGTGACGTGTCCTGATGCTAAGGAAGTGCTGTATACCTTGAAGGAGAGGGCCTACGTGGAGCAGATAGAGAAAGCCTACAACTATGCCAGCAAGGTGCTTCTGGACTTTCTCATGGAGGAGAAGGAACTGGTCTCGCGTCTGAGGTATTTGAATAGTTTGTGGCAAGATGAGAGGGTGAGATTCTGTGTGAACTGTTATTGTTAAAATTGACACACAACACTAAATTACGGTCTGCATTAAAATTGGCTGCTTGTGCTCCAATGCTCTTCGCATGGTTACTGTGCAGGTTTCTGGACATTCAGTGCTTCCCAGGCCTCCTGCTGTCCACTTCTGCCTGCACAGGCATCCGGCAGTGGAAGCTGCAGGCCAGCAGGCACCTGCAGCGACCCGAAGACAGCCTTTAAACACTGGTTGGACCCAGTGTGTTTTTTAGAAACGCACTGGGTCCAACTTCCTGCTCAGACCTCTGGGCCAGTAGGCTTATTGCCCCATGATTTTTAAAAGTGTCATTTTAATGACTTTAACTGGTTAGATTTTATTTTAATAATCCAACTCTGCAAAATAATAACTAAAGCTTTAAAATAAATGTAGTGGACTAAATGGGGAGCTCCCTATTAAACTCATCCCTGCATGCTGCAGGTGTCACTGTTGGAAGATTTGACTGTAACAGCTTTGGGCTCCATTTAAATGATGTGGCATCAGTTTGAACTTGTTCTTAATTCAGTTTTGCTGTTGCTGTGTAAAACCAACCATATTTAAGCTTGTTGAACAAGTAGTCTGATAAAGACCCCCTTTTTTCTTTTAGTAGCCAGTAGCAAGGAAAACATACTGATAGTGAGTTTACTTCTCACGTGAACTCAAAGTCAGCAGCTGGCATTTGATATGTAGTGATTGAATCATTTACAAATGTCGGTGCTCTCTTCCTTCAGATCAATCAAGCATTACTTTCTGATGGACAAAGGAGATTTCTTTGTGCACTTCATGGACCTGACGGAGGAGGAGATGAAGAAGCCGGTGGATGACATCGTTCCTCCCAGACTGGAGGCTCTTCTGGAGTTGGCTCTGAGGATGAGCACGGCCAACACAGACCCCTTCAAAGATGATCTGAAGGTGACTGGAAACTGACCAATTTCAATGTCTGTTTTGTTTTTACCAGTTTGGTGAAATGTGATATTTAACAGCAGACCTTCCTCTTCTCTTTCCACAGATTGACTTAATGCCTCATGATGTCATCACTCAGCTGCTGCGAGTACTGGCCATCGAGACCAAGCAAGAGAAGGCCATCATCAACGCTGATCCACCGGACGTGGCCCTCAGCGGGCTTGAGGCCTTCTCCTTTGACTACATCGTCAAATGGCCGCTGTCACTCATCATCAACAGGTTCAGAGCTCCAGTGAATTTGATCTGAATTCACATATTTAGATAAATAAATCAGAAGATATTTATTCATCCGTGGATTGAGCAAAACATGAAAAAAGTACAAACTGCGAAAAACTTGATGCATCACCAGCAAATAGTTATTTAAAATGGGTTAAACCAACAATATAAATGGCAAGAATAAAACAAGAATATATAAAGACATAAATCATCCTTAATCCTAAAGCTAGAGTTGCTGCTGTGGAGCTTCTGGAATATAAATGTAGATGGGTCGTTCCTTAAAATTAGTCAAATCTGAGAAAAGTTTCCAACCCCCTTTAAGTACACGAGCATGAAAACCACATTTCACATCCAGGGTACCGACGCTCGGTTCTGTTCAGTCATAGACGTTTGATAGAAGCACTTTCATGAAACTTTGATATATCACTGTAACAGACCACGACAGACACTTGGAGTGAGTGTAAACTTGATTTTGTTGCAGTTTTTAACTGTTTTTAATTTTTAAAAAGTGCCAAATTTAATCCAGTCTTGTGTCTTTAAGGGACTGTAATTCACAATATGTTCATAGTATGAAGGTAAAATGTTGCCTCACTTCATTATTATGACCGTAAGAAAACTAAAGCTTATTACAGATGGAAAAAAGTACAAAGGGAATAGTAGATCTTATAACCTGGGAATCTGTTTTCCCTGCTTGTGTTTGAAAATTAGGATTGTAAATATTTGGGGTTTGGACATTTAAAAAAAATCTTTCAATGTAATGCTGTTTTCTAAATTAACGAGCTGTTTGATACAAAAAAAAAGGACACAACTTACTGTCAAGATACTCAAGAACTCAAATTAATGACCAAAAATTCCTTAGTTTGTCTGAATAAAGTGATAAAAGGCATTTAAATTCCACTGATATCAAATAATTAATTCTGAGACTCTGAAAAAGGTCAGATATTACCTTTTAAAACTGGTCTTAAATTGTCTTAAATGTACCTTGTTGAAACTGCAGATATTAAATAGAAATACTCGTGTTTTTGGAGGGTAAATATTTAAATGTGAGCTCGGGGACTGCGGAACATTCGGCGTATCTCCAGCAGCAGGATGATGGTGTTTAGAAGATACAGAATATAATTTTAAAGTCAGTCTGGGTTTATTTGAGTTTGATTGAATGAAATTTGTTGGCACTAAGACAATAATGGAAATCATCAGACAAACACTTTTATTTAGAAGCTCTAATGTTTGTATTCATGTTCCAGGAAAGCACTGACACGGTACCAGATGTTGTTCAGACACATGTTTTACTGCAAACACGTGGAGCGGCTGTTGTGCAACGTTTGGATCAGTAACAAAGACTTCCGGCAGTACTCCTTACACTCTGCCAAATGGTGAGCTGCTGTAAATCCAATATAAAATTCTCAGCCAGCAGAATGTCCTTATTTTCTGTTCTAACCACCTTTACGCAGGTTTGCTGCCGCCTTCGCCCTCCGACAGCGAATGCTCAACTTTGTGCAGAACATCCAGTACTACATGATGTTTGAGGTGATGGAGCCCACCTGGCACATCATGGAGAGCAACCTGAAAACTGTAAGTGATTAATGGAGGACCCTGAGGAGCACTGAGAAGGAGAGACGCAGGTTTCAGGGAAAGAGATTTTTCTGTTCCTTGTCTCCAGGCATCAAACATCGATGACGTGCTTTGCCATCACACCAGCTTCCTGGACAACTGCCTGAAGGATTGCATGCTGACCAACCCCGAGCTGCTCAGGATCTTCTCCAAGCTCATGTCCGTCTGCGTCATGTTCACAAACTGCATGCAGGTATTTTCACGACTTGGATGCGTATCCAATATAAAACCAGCGATGGGGAAGTCACAAATTCAGAAATAAAGTATTTGATTGCAGTGCCCCTTTATGATTCTTGATTCTGAGGTAAATTGTATTTCAGCATTTAAACTGCTGCACATGCATTTTTATGTTGTGACAGACCAACAACTGAAGCAAAGAGCAGCATGTCTGCCTTTTAAGCTGTTTACATAGACTGGATATTAAAAGTTAAAATAGCATGTTTTTGTAATGGATTCAAAGGAGATCAAGATAAATAAATTCAGACTTTCAGTGTGTCCTGTAACCTGTGCAATTATAAACAAACTGAAGTCTTGAAGGGGCAAATACAAATGAAAAACTTGCAATATCCTGATTGCATAAATAAGTGCACCCTAAAACTAACACTTTGGTTTTGAATTTATTACATCATTCAGTCTTTTTTTTTGGGGGGGTAGGAGTCTGTCAGCACGGCACGTATTGTGTTTTCAATATTTTCCCACTCTTCCTCCCAAAGAGTGGTACTGTGAGGGCAGTGCCCACTTCAGATCTGCAGTTGGCTTCAGGTCTGCATCCAAAGCTTTAATCGTCATCTGATGAAGCTGTCCTTTAGGCTGATCTGGATGTATGCATTAGTTCGTTACTGAAAGGTGAAACTTATTTTTCACCTGGAAAGGCTGAGCTTTTTAGCTCAGGCCTGAAGTTTTTTTGGGTTTTTTTGCCAAAATTGACTGCTATTTGGAACTGTTCATAATTCCATCAGCTCCAAAGCATGATGTTTCCACTACCGTGCGTCACCGTGGGTGTGGTGTTCCAAAATATTTATGTGCGAAAAGTTCACCATTAGTCTCATCAGACCATAACACATGTTCCCACGTGCTTTTGGGAGACTTGATGTACGCTGTTGAAAAGTTAGTTTTTCGCAATAAGAAAAGGCTTCTGTCCTGCCGTACTGCTTCTTTAGCAGAGCTGTATGAAGAATAGGGAGATTGCTGTTCGGGCATCTGTAACTTTTCAATGACCATCAGTTCAAAGGCTAAAGATCTAGATGCACCGGTCCTGATGTTTTTTCTTCCAAAAAGACTCAGCAGACATGTTTCTGCAGCAGCACATGTGGTTTTTGTGCAGCATCTTCACTGCTGGGATCGATTCTTCAGAAATGTTAATTTTTCCTGCTTTCCCTTTAATTGAAGGCTAGTTTTAGAAATGCGCGAGTGATGTAAAACCTGAAAATGACTCAAACTGATGATTTTTTCCTCTTTGGTAATGAAGCGGTTCACACAGAGCATGAGACTAGAGCGTCTCTCTATGGAGCAGGGAACGATGGATGAGCCTTCCCCACACAGCGAACACACAGACGAGCCGGAGAAGAAGAGGCTGACCACGAAGGTACAAAACCTCCATCGCTGCACCCTCCCCTCTGAGAAACTCATAGGAACAGAGCATCTGTAAACCTTAGTAAATCATGCTGGGGTGATTAATTTAAATACTCTCTTCCCCAAATTTTGTGCTCAGGAATAAATATGCAGTAAGGCCAGATGCAAAAAAACTGCATCCACAACTGCAAAACAGACCCTGCACCTCCTTAGTAAACACAGACAGAGGAGGTAAATCTGGCCCTTAATGTCCTTGACGTATGTTGTTAAATTTATTATTAGATCCCTATTATTGATAGCGTTTTGGCATCATTTTTACTGTAGTAGCTGATTGACATGGGACTAGTTACAGTCCCATTGCGACACCTCCAAAGCGACAGTGGGAATACGTCTGAGGGGTGGTGAGGTACATAGGGCCAGATTAAAGAACATCTGTTAAATATTGTAAAATAGAGTAGATAACACCCCTGTATATGTTTATTCCCCATCCTTTCCTCTGGGCTGCTTCAGTTTTTAGCTGAGCATGCGGACTCCCTCCAGTCTGATGCTGGTTTTGAAGCCACCATCAGCAAGTTTGACAGTAATTTCAGCATGCTGCTGCTGGACCTGCTGGACAAACTGAGCATCTACAGCACCAACGACTGTGAGCACAGCATGATCAGCATCATCTACAGGTACATCTGTCAGCATGTATGAATATGCATGTATTAATCTTTGTTCCAAAGCAAACCAATGGTTCTTTTTTACTTCCTACCATCACACCAGCTCAAATGAGTTATTCTACTATTTTTTGCTACAGTAAGCACCATTAATTTGCATGGAAATGAGGCTGAATGTCAGTTCTTTGTATCTAATAACAGTTGTTGACGTGTAATAACCATTACAACTTATTTAGTGATTATATTTTAGATATTGTGTTTTTACACAAAAAATAATGCACATTTAAAAATGAAGAATGTAATAACCTTTAAAGGTACTTATCATAATTTTTGGTTTAAAAATGGGTCAAAATCTTCCAGCATGAACTAAACCTTAGTACAGAATTAGAAAAATACACCATGGCTTAATGTCCAAACATTTCTGTGTTGTGTTGAAGAGAGATTAGCTGCTTAACTTCTTTGTAATACCATTTTGCACCACAAGATGGTGCAGTGAGTCAGTGTCACCTTTATTTAACCAGGTAAGTCATTTGTTTTGCATAATAAGCATTTCTTCTAGTGTAAAGAAGTTTAAATATATTTTGAAAGCATTCATAAAATGCAGCCTACGTCTCAGGGACCTCACTCTGCAGAAATGCTGCTGCATTAATTCAAAGAAACCCATCAGCGCAGAGCTTACACTCAGACATATATCTATAAAATTACAAAGTCTTTCAAAGCCATCCACAGGGCTGGAAATGGACTCTTTGATGGGCCAATTCTGGCCCCTGGGCCTCATGTTTGACATCCCCGAGGTAAGTTAAGTTATTAGGAGTACATACTTGTTTAAAAATGCAGATAAATATCAAAAATTAACAGCAGCGCACATCTGAACACTCCACACTAGGTGCACAATGATTACAAAAAATACCTCCAAATTTTAAGTGAACCTTTCACCATCAGGGGGCAGCATTTTACCACTGGCTGTGCTAAAGAATTGTTTTTTTAACCCTGCCCCCATTTCCTTAAGTGGATTTGCCGTTTGCCAGGCCTCTATTGTAAATAGGAATGTGCTGTTTGTGACCTACCTGGTTAAATAAAGATTATTTGTTGCACCATCTTGTGGTACAAAGTGGTATTACACAAGTACAGCCTGACCTCAGTTTACCTTAGTTCATGTCTCTTTAACATGATGCTTAGGGCTTCAAAATGGTTATTTCTTTGCATTATGTTGATAACTTTATTTAACTTAAGAATGTTTTTAAACAGGAATTTACAATAAGTAAAAAAATTTTAGCGCTAACATCTGCTTAGAGGTACAGTAAATTTAGTTGCACTGTAATAAAATAAAGCCTTTGTTTCAGATAAAATTAACCATTATAATTTAATTACGTTGACATATCAGGCTGGATTTTAACGGCTTCTACACTGAGCGGCTGGAGAGGATGGCCATCGAGCGTAGTCAGAAAGCGGCAGCGTAGTATGTCAACACTTGGAGTGAAGATCCAGCAATACGTGTCATCATGCCTGCTCATCAGTCCAACCGCCCACATATTTACAACAGTTCAAATTATAATTGTATATTATATATATATGTTGTGTATGAAATGTAGAGTCATTAATGTCTGCAGCGTCATTTTAATGCTTCAGCTCTGAAAATGTGAGTTGTGACTCTGTTTATGGGTAACTTATAGTACCTGTATATGTATGAAAGTGTATGTTTGTGTTGCATTTAATTAAAACAAGAATTTACTGAATAACTGTGGACTCTTTGTTGCTCAACCTCCAGCTAATAAGGAAATGACAGTTTGAACTCTCCCAAGTTAATTTAGCCAAAGAAATAGGAGTCATACAGGAAGAGTGATGATTGAGACTTCAAAATAAAAGCTGCTTTTGAAGACATTTATTACAAATTAGAATATAACAGCATTCTAGAGACTATAAATGTCTTTCAGAAACATGACAATTTTGCACCTCCAACTGAATGTTCAGGATTTAAAATGTCACAAACTAGTGAATAAAAATAGAGAAGCAATTACTTTTGTCTGACCAACATTGAAGAAATAAAAATTCAGAGAAAACCTTTTTCTGGTCAAATGAACATTTATTTTTCTTTGGCATACAAAAAAACCCACAAAACTTTTGACTCTAAAAGCCAAAATAAATCAGGTCATATTGAGGATGAAGATTAGCATTTTCTGACCATAAGTTTCATCAACAAGACTAGGACTGCAGGACATGTCAGTAAGAAAACTTCATTTATGTACCACATTTAGAACTGAAGTGCTGTACTGCAGTAATGTGAGCTCTCTTTCTTTGTCCAACTCAGTAATCTGGAAGCAGCATTTTGGACTAACTGTAAACAATCAACAGACTGATCCCAGTATACAGAGCATTACAGCAGTTCAGTCTAGATGAAACAGAAGCATGCATAAGCCTTTCCAGACCTGATGGTTTAAAAATAAGATTTGAGTCTGATTGTTCTGAGCGGCTGATGATTTAAACTTTGTGTCAAAGATTTTTAACCTGTTTTAATTAAAGCAGTGAAAGAGCCCAGATTATCCTTCAACCTCTAATTTGATAGTGGAGGGCTAAAAAAATATCACCTCTGTTTTGGACTCATTTAACTGTAAGAAACTGTTTGACATCCAATTTTTTAAACTACAAACTTCACCCAGCGAGCCTTCTTATGGAACAGTGATTTATTCACAGGTAAATATAGGTGTAAATCATCTGTAAAGCTATTAAAAAAATAATTTGACCTACAGGGTTTATTTTTCCAAGTGTCTGTTAAGCTTCATCAGTAACATTTTGGTAGTTAGAAATTCTTTAATCTGTGAAGTAAAAATAGAAAAACTTTAACTGTAAATATTGACTTTTCATGGATTTCAGTGATCCATTGAAATAAATTTATTAACGGTTTTCTACTTTGTGAAGCATAAATGCCCCAAATTCACTGTTATGAGCTCTCCTACTGGGAATACTTCGTAGCTTTATCCTTCTAAATGGGACGTTACAATATCAGGATCATAAGTAGGATTTATCCCACTTCAGTGGTGACTGAGGTCTTGACCATTCTGTTTAAGCTGGACCTAATTAAATGCCATATGTACCAGAAAAATACCAGAAATTCCCTGGTATCAACTTAATGTGACTGTTGTCTGGCTTCATGGTTTTTATGATAATAAAGTCATCTTTGGTTTTAATCTTTACCCGTTACCTGTTGTTTCTACGTATACATCGTTCAGTCTTGCATCCTACTTTTATTTTTGAAAGCTTTAATTCACCGGAAGTGTAACCACAGCTGGCTTTACGATCGGTTTCCGGTAAGTCTGCGAGGCGGAGATAAGCGCGAAGCTCGGGGCGGAGCCGGAGAGACCAGCCGCCTGGAAGTGGATGATTCACGGCCGAGTACGGAGACGATCGGCGGGGCCCGAGCGGAGCGCACTATGATGGGAGAGGATATGTTCTTACTGTGGCTCACATGCGGTAAGACTTTACTCTGCTTCAACTCCACCAAAGTTTCCTGAAAAGCTGCAGCCTGCTGCTAAATCCGCAGGAAAGTGAAGGAAGTTTGGGAAAGGAGTTAAAGGCGTGATGTGTGCGCATTCTTTATTGGTTGATGTAGTTTTAAAGGGGTTTAATTGTAGTTCTGAAAACAAAAACTTTGGTGCAGTTTATAACAATATTTCCATCTTTATGATAAAAATGCTGTTTTTTCTAATTAAACTATAATTAGTTGACTGCTATCTATACTCTTAAAGAGTCTGATGTGCTTATAAAATACAGTATTTAATATAAATGTAACTACCCAGCAGTACAGATGAGTAAACCTGAAATAATGACATCATCTGAGGTGGATAGTTACACATGTATATTCATAGATATTTTAACCTTTATTTAATCAGTAAGAGAGTCATATGTTATCTGACTGGGACTGGTCCAGTTAAACAACCCACCCTCTAATTTTCCTTCTCCTGTAAAACAACAGGAAATATAATTTCTAGTTACATTATTTTTCTCAAAGCAAAAACAGCCTGACTAAATAAGTGCATTTCAGAAAGAGCGTCAGTTATTGACTGGTTTTCGTGTGGGATGGCTGAAGACAATAACAGCAAAGCACCTTTAGAGGGATACTGAGAGAGGCTTATGGCAGATTTTTAAAGAACAAAGTGCCTTAGTTAGGATTTTGCCAAAGGGCAAAAAATAACTTAAGCATTGCTATCATTTAGTTGAGAGTATATGAAAGGTCTTCTTTTTAACCTCTATTTTGATACCAGGTTCTCCTTCTAGCTGTGTTCTGTGGGGAAAATTCACCTACTTCAAAGGGGAATTCACTTTTATAAAGACCAGTCAAATAGTTAGATGCAACTAATTAAAGCCATCTGCAGCTGCAGCATTAAGGCAATATGGACATCAATGAATCCAAAATTATAGCCCAATAACATCATATATACAATTCTGCATAATTTAGGCCTTTAAGTACTAAGAACATTTGGACGCTTTCATGCAAAATGCTTTCAGCTGAAAGAGGTTTCCTGATTCATTTTACCCAGAACATTTCTGTGAGATTCACATCTTTGACCTTTCTTCTTCTACCTAAGCCTTGGTGGAGTTGCTTGTTTGCGTATGAGATTGTAATCCTATTAAAAGGTCCATTTCTGGTTCATTTCCAACTTTTGGCTTCATATTAAATCTTTGCACAGCCAGATCCTGCAGATACCGTATTCTTGAAAGCTTCTTTTTGCATTGCATTGCATGTCTGTTTTTGGGCTGAATTTACTTTGACATCTGCATTACTTGTACATGATTTTCCTTACAGATCTTTTTAAAGACTCCATACTCAGGCACCACAATCTTTTTGTTAGAGAGCTCTTTAGATCTTGGCCTTCTGACACTACACACTTCAACAGAGGTCGAAGTAAAACAAGCTCCACCTGTTGCTCCCGAGGAGGAAATGATCATTGACGCCAAGTCTAGAACTTCCAGTTTTTATTAATGTTGGGCTGTGCATTAATTATAGTTATGGATATGACTCTAAAATGTCAGGTTTTTTTATGTCATTTGTTTGAATGCATCATCTTTATCTGTAGGCTCTGTTTTAAAATGTTTCTTTTTCTTTTTGAATAGTTTGTTTTTAGGGGTCAGAGAAACTGTGACAGTTGCAGAGGCCGCGGCTGCTTTACTGTATGTGTGTTTATGGCTCATCGCTCTCTTCATGGACACTGATAGATGTGACTTTTTAAAATTTATGTTATTTAATAGTAAGCAAGAATGAGAACCTAAAACAGGGAAGTCAGGCATGCGGTCCCGCGGCCAGAATGCGGTTGGAGGCAGTCGAATTTTGCCCGTTTGATTAACAAACAATAAAAAATGTTTTCGTTTTCATTGCATTTAGTTGCCCGTAGAAGTCTTTAAGAATGGATTATGTTGGAGAGAGACCATCTAAACTCTGAATGATTAGACATGCCCCCTGGTTTAAGTAATACATCAACCATTAAACCAGGAAATGTTCGGACCCTTCAATAACAGTTTGAGCTTCCTGTGGTGAAGTCATCTCAGGCTGTTCATCATCAGTTTTATAAATGAGCGATTTATTGAATGAGAATCTTTCCATAACCTACATCTTTACACTAAAAGAAAGCATTTTTTTTAGTGATCCAACCCACTTTACATCATACGGTGCTGAGTATTTATAGCAGAGTTCATATATGCAGCTAGCAGCTTTTTAAAGTTATGTTTGCAGGTGCTGTTGTACATGAAGTTTTAAAGTGCTGAATCTCCTTTGGGCTGTCAGATATAAAAGCACACAGACTGAGCCACAGTCGGTTAATCTGCCTCATGTCTGCTACTGAGTACCTGTTTGTGGTGTGTAGTTTGTGTCGTGCACAGCTCGGCGATGTTGTCTGACGTGGAGCGTTATGAGGTGGTCCGACCTCAGAGACTCCAGGAGAGACACAAGAGGAGCCTCCAGGACCACCTGCAGGTAGTCACACGTCACCTGCACGTCACTCAGTGCTCTCTAAAATATGCCTCATTGAGTTAATTATTCACTATGAATTCACTATTAAAAATAGTGGAATGCGCATACATGACTGAATCTTGTGATACTACTTTATACTTAGAAATATTCGTCATATTTACTCTGACATGAAGATGATCTTCCTGCAGAAGCCTTTCATGATAATTATCATCTGACACTCACAGTGTAATAACAGCTCATTTATCAGTGTACTTCCACTCATGTTAAAAATATGCAATAATCTAATCAAACTGTGTGTATCATAAATGAGGATTTCATCTTTCTGCAGATGCTAAAACATATCTGAGTGCAGTACTTTTACCTGCACAGGAATTTTCTTTTCTTGCTGCTTTTACACAAATAAAATCTGTTATGGAGGTTAAATGCTGCCGTGTGACTTGTGGACATTTTTCTGCAGCTGTATCCTGATACAGTTCGGTACGAGTTGGCCATCGAAGGGAGAAATCACACAATTCATCTGGAAAAAAACAGGTGCAGTTCAGATTTCTGCTCAGCAAACATTTCTGTGTCTTATGTATAAATATATGAAATGTATGAAATTTTTATAGGAATCTTATTGGGAGAGACTACACTGAGACACATTATACAGAAGATGGAAAACGTGTGACAACATCACCAAAAGAGGTGGGATTTCACTTTATTAAATACTAATATTTTAAATGATCAGCTGGCGGATGGGAAATTCATTGTTTTAGAGTTTTTCTGTAACATTTTCTACACAAAAAAGTCAAGAATACACAGAAAATGGGAGATTTGTATGTTAATAGCCCCTCATCCTCTTCTGGGGGAGAGAAAAGCTGTTTTATTATTTCCACAAACATGATAAAATCTGAAAGTTGGGACTTTTAATCATGATTTCATCGAAACACAAAGACGTCCTTTGTGAGTAATCTCTGTAGCAGCTCCCCTCACTATGACTGATCTGACTGTGTTTCCATTCAGGATCACTGCTACTATCACGGCCACATCGAAGGTGTGGAGGACTCTTCGGTCAGTGTGGGGATTTGTCCTGGTATTAGGTATGAGAGAGGAGAGAGACTTCCTGTTTTTCCTTCATGATATCTGGTTGTTTTCCTGCTTGTCTCATTGGGTGCCGGCACTATCGCTGCTGTATCTTACATACATCTGTGTGAAAGCTTTTATATTTTCTAAACTGAAATTTACACGGAACAAAACAGCATCTCTTCTGTTCTGGGTGGGTGAATAAAATGCCATAAAGTTATTTTTTGTGCAGCGGCTTCGTGAGAGCCCGGCAGCAGGTTTACCTGATCGAGCCTCTGGGACAGACGGACAATGGCGATCATGCAGTTTACAGACAGGAGCACCTGAAGATCAGCGGCGAGCTCAGCTGCGGCTCCTCATCCAACAGCACCACGCTCTATGACCAGGACCGGAGCCCTCAGGTCGCTGGCCTCTTCAGGTCCAGATCATGGGTACGCTGTAACACCAGTGTAGTTTCTCTTTACTGGGATTGTAATTATATTCCATGTAGGGCTCCTAGTAATGATTACCTTTTTGTAGATGTGTATAGATGTTTGTAGATGTGTGTAGATGTTTGTAGATGTGTGTAGATGTGTAGTAAAGGGACATAATTGAGTAAAAAAAGTCAGTAATGACAGACTGAGATTGATATGTTACACTAACGTGGATTTTACAGTTTTTGTGGGTCTGTGTAATCTTTTTTCTTCTTGTGTTTCCTTTCAGAAATCTAATCTCATGCCAAGTACTCAGAGATTTGTTGAGCTGTACGTGGTGGTGGACAACACTGAGGTAATATCATCATTATAAATAAAGCTTCAGCCTAATGGCAGAACAAACCTGATCACGGTCACCTCCTCTCCTCCCGCAGTATAAACAGTATCTAACTGAGACCAAATCCCGCATCCTCGGAGTTGTAAATCACATTGATAAGGTCAGTTTGAGCTCAGCTGTTGTAAGAGGTTTAATGTTTCTTAGCACATATGTTCCTGAGTCTCTGTTCCTCTGCCTGCAGCTGTATAGCCGCCTGAACATCCGCATCCTGCTGGTGGGTTTGGAGATTTGGTCAAACGGGGACCTCATCGATGTCAGCGGCATTTCAGAAGCTACTCTGGACAAGTTCCTGTTGTGGCGTCAGGCTGACCTCCTCCCGAGGATAAAGCACGACAATGCTCAGTTTGTGACGTGAGGATCGCACATCTGTGCACATGTTTGAACTGCACTGATGCTGCCAGTTTGGCCTGATGTTGAAATTTTGTCTTTAACAGTGGGAAGGATTTTGACGGGGACACAGTCGGACTTGCAAATAAGTTCGCCATGTGTACCGGAAACTCAGGAGGAGTCAATCAGGTGGGATTAAAGACGTCTTAACTCACATTCATCAGCTGGAGAGAGACGGGCAGAGGTGATATTAATGAATTTTTCTCCTTCAGGATCACAATGAAAACCCGATAGGCCTCGCCTCCACTATCGCCCATGAGATGGGACACAACTTTGGCCTTTCCCACGATGCTCCAGGCTGCATGTGCAGTTCGTCATACAGCAGTGAGGACTGTGTCATGGCAGAAAAGCTTAGGTAAAACATGCAGATATGTTGTACCAACAGGTGTATCATTTTGTACGTCCATATAAACTGTTATGGCTTTGTCTTAAAATCAGAACAGGTGAGACAGGTAAGCATTAACCCTTTAGGTAAGTCTAAATCTCCTTGTTTCCCCTCAGGACAAAAAATGAAGCGTTCCCGGAGTTTTTCAGCAGCTGCAGTGTGGCTCAGCTCACCGAGTTCCTGGCAACGATCTCAGCCTAGCTGCCTGCAAAAACCCACCTCCGTCAGGACCATTGCTGTGGGCCCCCTCTGTGGGAATGCCATGGTGGAGCCCGGAGAGGAGTGTGACTGCGGCACGGTGGAGGTAACACTTTCAGCCCATCTTTGGGGGTTGTTAAAGTTTAAATATATCCTTTGGTGAAGGAAGATGCCATTTTAGCCCACTGGTGTGGTTTCCTGTGTGAGGATAGGTAGTGGGGAGCCAGCATACGCAAAGCTGCAGCCTTAAAGAGTTAAAATAGTTTTCTGGTGTGCGTGCGTCTCATCAGAAGGGGGAGAACTCCTGCCAGAGGCTGCTCTGTGAGTTCATCACTGCAGCGCTGAGGATCAACTGCATGCACAACAGAAACAAGCATGATGTGTTTTTGTCTTTCTGCAGGAATGTAACAACCCTTGTTGCGATGCCTCGACTTGTCGCCTGACTCCAGGATCCCGGTGTGCTCATGGACAGTGCTGTGAAAATTGTCAGGTACTGAAGCTGCTCTGCTTAATAATCACTGCATATTCAGCTGCGATGAATTTGAGCCTCTTTACAGACAAAAGGTTTTCAGCACGTGTTTTAAATTATTCCATGAAACACTTTTGGAATCTGGCCTGTGGTTTGATAACTAGCAGAGCTCACATTCACAAAACATCCGAGTCCCAAATTTAGCAACATGCTGGCTCACAACTCCAAACTCCAGACTCTCTTTTCTCCTAAATGTAATTCCCAGATAAAGCCGTGAAAAATGTCTCTCAGCATTTACTCTGCAGCTGTATCTGCCAACAATTTCCAGGGTTTCTCCAGTATTTTAAGACCATCTCCTGATGCTCTTCTCTTTTGCAATTTCTCCAGTTTTCTTGTGTAACAAATAGTTGTTGACATTAGTGAAGTTTCACAGGAAAAACAATCATTAATGTCACTGTGTCACCAAAAGCATTGCACACATCACCCGCTGGTTCCTCAGATGGTTTTGGATTGTTCTGATCAGTAAGATTTGTCCCATAATCGTCTTATCTACATCAAGTAGATACTGAGATATTTAACAAAAAACCCCTGAAAACTCTGATGTGCTTGGAAAAAAAAAGGCTAAAGTTTAATCAAACCTGTTGAGTGGCTGCAAAAATATTTCACTGTAAACCACATAAGTTGTTCTCAGGATAGCATCAGAGGAAACCTCAAAGGTCACTGAGTATTCATCTGCTGGTAAATACTGAGGATTGACTACACACTACAATATCTCAGCATTAATACTCTGGGATTATGAATATGGTTGAATTCTGTGGTCAGCAGTTCTAAAACATGGAATCCTGTAAATGAAATGAATGCTTAGCTTTTATTGTAGCTGTTGGGATATTTCAGTCCACATTTTCATCATCATCAACAGAAAGCGCTTTCATAAAGACACACCCGGCCTCTGGCTAATAAATCTGAACACAGAAGTTACTGTTTAATAATAACAGGAAACAGAAGGTAATGTCCTGCCCTTTCTGTTTTTTATAACTCACCACATCCTTCCTCAAATGACAGCTTCAAGGACTGGAATAGTACCACATAAACACACGAGACAGTTATTGCATACATTGAAGTCCACATCAAACACTCATTCTAACCTAAAATATTCTGTCTGTTCAGCTGAAGTCTTCTGGAAGCGTGTGCAGGGAGTCTGTTAGTGACTGCGACCTGCCTGAGTACTGCACCGGAGAGTCGCCCGATTGTCCTGAAGACAGCTTCGAGGTGAACGGCAAACCCTGCTACAAAAAGGCCCAGGGCAGTAACCCCATTCAGGGCTACTGCTACAACGGCCAGTGTCCCACCCGAGAGCATCACTGCTGGAGGCTTTTTGGACCAGGTATGTTCATCACGCTGCTATGAAAAACTGGTTTGTGAAATTGCAGTTTTCTTGGTTTCTTGGCTAATAATTGCAATCTTGTTTAGCAAGGTGCATCCCAGGGTTTGTATATAAAAAAAAATGGAGATCACCCTTTGGTTTTGGACTGTGCATATTAGGATGAGAGACTATCATCACCTCATGGTTTCCAAGCTCCACTCATAAACTGTACTGCAGTGCTACACAAACCATAGACAGTATCAAAGTTGGGTGTAGTTTACAGGTTTGAAAGGGAAGCCAATGCAGAAGTGGTTTAAAGCAGCATCATTTTTAATGACCAGCAGAGGGCGACCCCTGCGATTGAAAAAATTAGGAAACCGGCCCTCGTCCACTGTCCTTTGAGCTCAGTAAACACTTTCCTGATGATTTCGCGAGCTCAGCAGCAAGTTTCAGGTCATATTTAGTAGAACATAAAGATCCAGTCAGATCCACCCCTCACTTGTGAAAGTGAAAATGCTCAGCTTGATGGTTTTCTAGAGCACAGAAAACCATATTATTTCTCAGATAATTGAATTTTAAAAAAGTTCAAAGTGCTCCAACAGCACAAACATGGTGGCGAAGTTCAGTGACGTAGGTGAGACTTTACAGACAACGATCAGCTACAGCTACAGCAACCTGTGAATCAAAGCACCCCATCCCAAACTATAAGGTTTATAGTATCTAAATGGATGCGTTAATACAAAAAATAATCCATCCTGCACCTGTGATGGAGGGGAGAAACAAGCAACCCTGTTTATTTCTGTTGTAAAGTAGGACATTTTAACACAAGAGTCTATGGGGACTGGCTCGCTTTTGGAGCCTCAAGTGGCCATTAGAAGAACTGCAGCTTTTGGCTTTATTTCCATCCCTGGGGTTGCTTCTTGGTTCATTGAAGGAAGAAAAAACTGTGGTTTAATTGCTGTTGGTTTTTCAAGTAGAGGAGATCAGCCTTGAGGAACTTTTAGTAATTGGTCTATTCCGAGTTAGATTTCACCATCACATGGTGGAAATGGCTCTTTATAAGAAACATGTCCAGACAAATTTTTATTACATTTTATTATGTAAGACAGCACAAATACAGTACATTGTTACAAGATAAGACAACAATATTAAATCAGTACTTTCCAACCATTTTGAAATTTAGTAACTTTTACTATATTTAACCGTCTTTCCTACTCTGGCATCTCTGGACACCTGAAATTTGAAAATGCTCCTGAACCCATTTTTGAAATCTAAATGGGACTTTTGCTGGCAACTCAGACTCCCTGGTTTTACTGTTTGTCCTTTTCTTTTAACAAGCAACCAATGAACCAATGTGCTTACAGGTGTGTTAGTAGGAAATGTAAGGATGAAGTGTCTCAGAAACTACAATAAGTGGAAGATTATGAAGCTTTCCTTTGTTTCTTCTTCCAGGGGCTCGAGAAGCACCAGATTTATGTTTCAACCTGAACCAACGGGGCGAGGAAGGCGCTAACTGTGGGAGGAACAAATTCAGCTTCATTCGCTGTGCTGCACAGTACGCATCTTCTGGATTTGCCCTGAAATCAGAATGATAACCTTCCAGTGCTGAAATGAAGCACAACAAGCTCTGGATTAATGTGAACCTTCCTATTTTTGCAGGGATGTTAAGTGTGGATCGATGTTTTGTGTAGAAGGAGGCGATTCTATCACAGGTAAACGGGCAAGCTACAACACAATTGGCGTAGAGTGCAAGCTCGCCGTGGATGATGATAAGATGAGAAACTTGGACATGGTGCCTAGTGGGACAAAATGTGGACCAGATAAGGTAAGGGCCTCATAGGGAGACACATTACAGTGAGCACTTTTTAAATTATGTTGGCTGTTTTGCTCAGAATTCAACATTTTTGCTCAGGTTTGCCTCAGCAACAGATGTGTGGATGTATCAGTCTATGGGAAGAGGGAGGCACTGTGCAAAGAAATGCAGCAACATACGGGGTAAAGTTAGTCCTGAATGAGTTTGCAATCCATGAACTAAACTGAACTCTTTGTTTGCCCTGAGTTTGGTCTGTTAGGTGACATACCAGCAGGTAAACCTTCAGGAGTAACCCTGACAGCAGACAGGGTGAGAACAACACTGGCAATAGAGCCAAAAAGGAGAAAGAAAGAACCAAATAAGTAAATGTAGCATACTGAACTGAACCAAAGGCCACAAAACATAACCAGATTGCTGATTTACCCTACCTTCACCTATGGTCAGGAGTTCTAAGTAGTGACTGAAAGAATGAGATCGCGGATACAAACACTTCCTCGGCAGCGTGGCTGGGTTCTCCTTTAGATACAGCGTGAGGAGCCCGGTCATTCGGGAGAGGCTCAGAGTAGAGCCGCTACTGCTCCATATCAAAAGGAGACAGTTGAAGTGGTTCAGGCATCTGACTAAGATATAATTCCGCCCCAGAACACACTGGAGAGATTATATCTCTCTAGTGTGTTATTTACAGTGCTGTTTTTTTGTTTTATTTACAGCACAGAAAAAAGCAGGAAAAAATGTATTTCGTTACATGACAGACGTACCTGCAGGTATACACTTTTCCCTGTCTGTGCTGAGCTTCCACCCACGGGCGCAGGAACATTTATATGCTACGTAGCCTGGTTTGCAGAACTGGGAGCAGCCCTTGTCCTTTTCCAGAGTGCACAGAGTCTCATCTGCATTGTGAAAACAAAGTAGAATACTTCCAGACTTTATGCACCAGATGCAAAGTAAATTAAAAATGATGTTCATATACGAAATGCGGGCATCACCCCCTCACCTTTCTCGCAGTGGACTCCAGAGAAACCCGACTTACAGACACAGTCGTAGCCACCAACGCTGTCCGAGCACATGGCTCCATTCTTGCAGGGCTTCTCTGCACACTGATCTCCATCTAAATGGAGAGGATGAGAAGATGTAATGTACTGCTAATGCCCAGTCAGTAATGGACAATAGCAATACATGCAACTGAACCCAGTAAGTCAGGACACATAACA